>JAVTVY010023924.1:0-90250 GCA_036873755.1 Hanleya hanleyi | reverse complement strand
ATTAAAATGGAACTGGGCTCTGAGACAAATTCTTGCAATTCTCACCAATGGAAATCTGAGGGAATCCAAAGTTATTCTTCTTTTGTTCAATTTTGATCTATATTCAGTTCCTGTCATTTCAGCTTGCAGGAATTTTATGGGAATTATATTCCTGTGGGAAAATAAGCCCTGCAAACTTTTAGTTATATCCCACACATGGGGCAAGGAAGAACCCTATAGATTCATTTTCATCCAACATTCAAGGTCCAAAAATGTAGAAATAATTTAAAATTGCTATGTACATGTAATTGTAATAACTCCAGATCAGGGATGTGGAATGAGATGAAATATGAGGTACTGATATACATGTAGCCTAGCCCTAACTTTTGTCCAAGAAGAAGCCTATTGGTTTTGATGACTTTCTTTCCAACAAAAACACTTTTTAAAGAACTCGGATGGCTAACCATACAAGAACGGATAACATATCAGAAAGCTATTTTTATGTTCAAAATCATCAACCACTTATGTCCCCCTCACCTCAACTCTCTCTTTAAATATGTTAATGAAATTACAGCACACACTCTAAGATCAACTGAAAACAACAAACTGTATCTTCCAAAACCCAGAACAAACTATCTGAAACAAAGCCTGAGTTTTTCTGGAGCAATGCTGTGGAACTCCCTTGGCAACAACCTCAAAGAAGCCCCATCTCTCAATGCCTTCAAGTCCAGACTTCTGAAATCCCTATGCTCTAGCACATAATATTATGTACTATCACTGCAGTGTTTCTTGATTGTATATGTTGTACATACTTGTATATTTTTCATTTTTTTTGGAGGGCCTCCGGGAAGAACAGTTTTTGCAACTGACAGAGTTACCCTCATGAAATAAAGATATATATATATATCCATCTTTCTTTGCTTTTGCAAAATATAGTATAGATTACATCTTAAATATGGGCAGTTATCTTACCATTTTGAGGTCTTCCTGTGGTCGCTATGTAGCTGAAATATTGCTGAAGGCCATGTTGAATTAAATTCTCTCTCATTTTAAGGACAAGGACACTCATGGGCTTCGCCATGATTTCTTGAGAGGGGGCCATTTCATATGCTTAATCATGGGAAAGCCCATGACTGCTGATCAACATAGGAAAATAACATACGGTTGGGCTACTGAGGGTGGGTGGGGGTCATTCGCACCCAATGACCCCTACTAGCGACGCCCTTGACACTGTCCCAAATATCAGGAAATCATTGAAAATGATCACTTCCATGTTGACCATGATGACATAACTTGGATACTTCAGCTCACAGATTTGTAGTGTCATAAAATGTGAGGTTGCCTCAGTTTATGGGGCCTAAATTAAAAGGTGTTTGTTTGGGGTAACCCGACCGACCCAACAATATCCCAGCGACGCGAAAGTTTTTAAAAAATAGTTCTTTGGATTTTTTTTTCCCCCCAATTCTGTCGAAGAAAATCAAAGTTCGAAACCTCGTGGGAACAGTCTCGCTGATTTCCCGAACTGAGTGGCAATGGGGAGCTCTCAAAATCTGTAACATAGCGAAGTCAAACGAGGGTTACCTGATACACCAGACCGCATGGTTGAAATGGCGGCCCACTTGTGCTTTTGTCAGGAAAAGAACCGTAATTGGCCACTGTGCCGAATAAATGAGAAAGGATTAAGATTCAACTGAGGTTGCCAATGGGGTGAACTTTTCAAGCACATTTCCAGTACGGTATAGTTATCGAGGATAAATATTTGTCTCTTTGCTGACCGATGTATGACATCGCGGAAGCGCAAAGGCATGAAAATTCCGAGACAACAACGGCAGTGGCCGGTTGAAGTGATAACGGGTGATAGAACCTTTGCCATGTTGGTGGGCGTGGCTGTTGTTCCCTACACGGCTGTAGTTTCTTCCCTTTGCATTTCATCCCACAAAGTTTTGAATTCCGAAACACCTGCGTTTCGGAGATTTAACGGCTGCACATACAAGAACACAGTAGCTGGTAATAATAAAATGTACCTCGTTATTCTCCTTGTAGTCTTTTGTCACTTCCCTCCAAGTTAGAACTCTCGGTATTCCCTCATCCTTAAGTTATCATCAATTGTTCAAGATTCTTGGGGATTTGGATAACAGCTGACGGCCAGTCAACCGTCAGTCATGTAAATTGACTTTCCCCGGACTTTGCCGGAGATGGCGATGAAGTGACCTTGTTATCTTCCGTCATATTGCGTTTGGTCCTGTCTGGAGTTCGGTGAAGCTCGGAGAAATGAACACAAGCCGTGAGGCGCATTCGTGATTTTTAAGTGTTGAGAGTTGGCAGGCGGCAAGAAGGACCAATGTAGAGGAAAATGAGGTATACTTTATTACTATTCGCTGCCGTTGTATTTCGTGTGCAGTTCGGATATTGGACAACGTCATTCAAATTTCTCTCCGTGGGATGTATTGTGTATAGGAGTCCCCTAGGCTGTAGTCGATTACACAAGTCAGGCGAGACTACAGCCATTCCTGGGCTAGGGTGATCTGTGATAACGTTTTTTCGTTAATTATTTATCATTCGTTGTCGATTTGATACCGAGTTACGTCGAGAGAAGTCATACATAATGGCTATAATCCCCAGAAATATGGAGGGAAGAGAGGTAGCTGTCTACGTGAAGACGGCAGCGTGGAGCCGACGGAAGTCAAACAACAGCATCAACGACAAGTTACATGTACGCTTCTCAGTTCTTGCGGCGTCCATGCCATGATATTCTGGGACAAATTTCCGCTGCATTATAGGGCATATATATTTAGCAGTCATACCAAAAAGCAGTACCTGTTTTGTCATTAACTGCGAGGAATACCTGATTCATAAATTTTTGCTTTTTGGAACTATTGTCTCACAGGAGCTTCTTGATGGTCAGTTATTAATTATGATATTAATATTCTTATATATATATATACACTCCTACTCCATTAATACTATAGAGTACGGTAATTCCCCTAATAATTCGATCACAGGAAGTGCAGCAAAAATGGCTTATATTTGGCAATATTCTTCATGGCACCAGTTACAGAGTGTCCCATTTTGTCATTATATGACTTTTCTTCAATTTGAATGAAGAATGGGAATGTTACTTTTTCTCTGTGCTTGAATAACAGAGTTGAAAAGTGAACTTCCTGTGATTGAATTATTAGGGGAATTACCGTAGGAGGAGAGTATATATATGAATATTAATATCATAATTCATAAGGTACCTGACCATCAACAAGCTCCTGTGTATTATCTGTCGCGCATGGCAATGGGATGGGATTTTCGGCAATCAGTTCTTCTCAGAGAAGTGAAATTGCCAACTGTATCTACATGTAATTTTTGCATTTTCATTCTGAAATTTGAAGGAAATCTGTTCAGAATCAAAGAAAATCTTCAATACCTCGCATGTTTTATTTTCAGAGCAGAATGACATTGGGCTTGCAATGTTGTACCATTGTGATTAGGCGCTATGAAAACAACATACGAGGTATTGGAGATTTTTTTTGATTCTGAATAGATTTTCTTGAAATTCCAGAATAAAAATGCACAAATTACATATAGATACTGTGAAGAATTTGAGATAAACTGGCTCCGATATTTTGCCGAAAATCCCATCCCATGGTAATGTGAGACAGACAGTAAACTACTGACCAATAAAAAAATAAAAAATAAAATAAAACAAATTTTCGACCGACCGACCCATTCTTACTGACCAGGGTCTGTTACCCCAAACAAACAACTTTTTAATTTAGGCCTGGCAAACAAACACTTCTGTTGTTTGACTCTAGGTTCAGGCTATGAAGTGGTTTCAATCTTCCAGTAAAACCATATAGATGATGCAAGGAAGAAATCTTTTCAGTTTAGCCTGTATGTGTAACAGTTTCATCATGCGTATCATTGTTTGATGGGCCTGTTACTTCAAGCTAACGTGTCCAGAACTCCGGATCGAACCAAAGCCAACGCCATTTTCAACGCCAAGTCGAAAATGATCGTCCTCGTCCATTTCAAATTTCAAGCAATTTGATGTTGACCATGAAAACAGGGTGGGCTAAATAGGTCTGTCATGACCTGTGCAGTATGCCCTTGATGCATGCAGTGTCAGTGTGTGAAATTTTCTTGATAGAGAATTTTTAAGATTTGACACTCATTTTCATTCCGGCATGAAAAGGTCAAGGTCAAGATTTGGATTGTGGTCAATTTTGAAGTATGCTTCAAATTTAGAAGCCCACCAGTGACAAAAGGGGTCAAGGTCACCTAAACATAAAGAAACAGGAAATCATAACCTATTGATTTTGAGGTGTCGCTGTACCTGTCTGGCTCTTTATTAAAGGAGTATTTTTTATCGAGCTCGATATCGGTGCCACAATGATGTCTGTCTGTCTGTATTACTTGCCGAAGGGCGGTGGTTCTCTCCGGGTACTCCGGCTTCCTCCCCCAACCAAACTGACTGTCACCATATGAGTGAAACAAACTTGAGTGTGACATTAAGCCAAATTCCCTCCTCCTCCCCTCCTCCTGTCTGTCTGTAGATCTGCATGACCAAGAAAATGTTAGTTTTGAAAATTTTTCCTGTCCATAGCTTCTCCTTCACCCTGTGTCTCCTGAACTAAGGCCTGCCCGACCCCCGGGCAACCGTCATATGTTTCAGATAATTACATCAGGCTACCCTTACCCAAACCAACCATTACCCTCGGGGCAGCATGTCCCGACTCCCCACTCTCGGGGAAATAATAATAATGTTGAAGTTTTGGACTAAAAAAAATTCCTGTCAACAGCTTCTCGGCCTCACCCTATGTCTCCTAAACTAAGTCCCCCCTCCCCCGAACTCTCATATTCCAGCTGCTTACATCAGGCTACACTCATGTTGAACTCATCTGCTACCCTCGGGGAGCATGTTCCCACCCCTGGGGCACTGAGCCTCACCCTTTATCTCCTAAACTATTAAAGCTTCGTCTGACCTCATATCTTCATATAGTTTGGAGCTTAGATCATCCTACATTTATTCAACCCATCCACTACCCCCGGAAGCATGTCCTTACCCCTGGGGCGTGTCCTAGTTCCACCCTATATCTTCTAAACTAAGCTTTGCCTGACCCTATCCCATCATATATTCCGGCAGCTTACATCATCCTACACTTAATTCAACCCATGCGCTACCCCCGGGAGCATGCCCCCAGCTTCTGAGCACCGAGCCCCATGTTCTCATATATTTCAGGAGCTTATATCATGCTGCATTTATTCATTGCATTGCCCGACCCCATACATGCCATACCCTCATATTTTAATTTCTAATTTTATATCTCTTTTTTTTTTTGGTGATACATGTACCATTTGGTATGAGATGCAGTGTACATTGTATATACACATATACATGCCAAATCACCTACAGTATATTCCTTTATAGTAATACTAATACATGTAGTTTGATTTCATTTAGAAATACAATAATCAATATCAAAATAAACGGTGGGAGATTCCTGCAGTACCGAATCAATGTTTCAATACTGAAGCGACAAGGATGATAATAGGTGAAGGCAGCTGTACATTTGTCATATTTCAGCCATCTGTCATGTCTGTGAGCCGGATGACCTCTACTTGTAGCCAGATAATTGCTGCAATGCTAAAATGAGGCAGCAGATGATTGTTTGTGAAATATGGTGACAGTCCATTGTAGCTAGCATTTATTGAAGCAACAGTGCATTTGGTTAAGGATAGCTACATGTATCCCCTTAGAGGCAGTTTTTGCACCCCTGTGACAATTTGTCTTCTGTACCAATAAATATACAAGATAACCATTATAAACTGTATATTTTATGAAAGCGTATATCGTAGGGATTCCACCTATATGATTTGTATAACCGACACTGCTATTTGTGTAGCAATTATTCCAATTCCAACGAAAACAATAGCGTCCATTTTTCAATTTAAATTTCATGAAAACTGTTGATTTTGTTTCAACTTTGATTGTATACCTTGATAGGAGACAACTTGAACTAGTAAACTTTATCTCATTTTTTATACGCCCGCCAAAAAGGCGGACGTATTATGTGATGGTGGTTTCCGTCCGTCCATCTGTCCGGTTCTCGTGTCCGGTCTATATTTGGGACAGTTTCTTATCTACAGCTCCAATTTTTGGTGAGTGGATACCCAACGGGGAGACAATGTGTGTCGCGTACCAAAATGAAGGTCGAGGTCAGAGGTCAAAGGTCACTGGCCTAAAAAACAGGAAATCACTGAAGTGCTTGTGTCCGGTCTATATCTGTGAACGTTTCTATCCACAGTTGCAATTTTTTGTGAGTGGATACGCTAGGTGGAGAAGATGTGTCGCGTACCAAAGTTGAGGTCGATATCAGAGGTCAAAGGTCAAAGTTGCCTAAAAGCATTGATCATTGACAGTTTTCCATCTACAGTTCTGATTTTTGGTGAGTGGGTACCCTGGGGGGAGCGATGTGTTGCATCCCAAATGTAGGTCGAGGTCAAAGGTCAGTGTGACTGAAAAATCAGGAAATCATTAATAATTTCTAATTTTTATACGCCCGCCAAAAAGGCGAATGTATTATGTGATGGCGGTTTCTGTCCGTCTGTCCGTGCGTCCGTCTGTCCGTCCCCCGTGTCCGGTCTATATCTGGAACACTTTTCTATTTACAGTTCCAATTTTTGGTGAGTGGATACCCTACGGGGAGACGATGTGTCGCATACAAAATTGAAGGTCGAGGTCAGAGGTCAAAGGTCACTGGCCTGAAAAACAGGAAATCAATGAAGTGTTCGTGTCCGGTCTATATCTCTGAATGTTTTCTATCCACAGTTGCAATTTTTTGTGAGTGGATACACCAGGTGGAGACGATGTGTGGCGTACCGAAATTCAGGTCGATGTCAGAGGTCAAAGGTCAATGTTGCCAAAAATCAGGAAATCATTGATCATTGATAGTTTTCCATCTACAGTTCTAATTTTTGGTGAGTGGATGCCCTAGGGGGGAACGATGTGTTGCATATTAAATGTAGGTCAAGGTCAGAGGTCAAAGGTCAGTGTGATCGAAAAACCAGGAAATCGTTAAAAATTTCTAATTTTTTTGTAGTGGATTCAATAGGGGGAAATGAAGTGATGCATACCAAAATTTAGGTCACGGTCAAAGGTCCCTGACCCCATTTTTAGGAAATTATTAAAAATAACATTTTTTTGTGTCGGTAGATACAAAAAAAATCATGATTTTTTTTGTGTGCATTGATAGATTGAGGGAAGACGATGTGTTGTCAAGGTCAAAGGTCAAGGTCACTGTGACTCCAAAATCATTAAAACTAGGTCACTGTGACTCCAAAATCATTAAAACTCACATTTTCATATGCCTGTCAAAGACGAGGTCGTGTAATGTGATGTTGCGTTCTGTCCATTCATCCATTAACATTTGTTGTCCATGCGATAGCTCTAGTTTCAAGGTATGGATTGGTACCAAACTTTGAGTATTCCTTACTCGCATGGCAAAGTGGAGCCATACATACATGTATGAGATCAATTTGTCAAAGGTCTAGGTCACAGTCCCCCAAAACTGAATCAAGCTTAGCTGACTAAATGTGTTGGAATATTGTTGGAATATTCAAGTTCTTTCCCCTGCATTTATATGGTATTGTCCTGTGGAGTTGTCTCCCATGTTTGAAACGCTTCATTTAGTTGAACTGTTGTGAAATAAAAACCATACATTTACTAATTTAACGGGGAGAGGAGTCCTTTATGAACTTCACACCTGTTTATTAACTCAAGAACAAAGGTTTACGTCATCACTTTCTTCTTGCTTCATGAAAAATTATCTTGTCTGAAAGGAATCCATTTGCAGGAAAACTACTATTTTCTTGTGTTTGACTATTGTCGATTTCAGTTTGGGATATGTGAGCTCTCAGCTCTTGCTCCAAGGTCAACTAGTTACCAAGAGTTAAGCTCATTTTAGTTTATCATTCAATATAAGATGTGATATACACAATGTACATGTATGTTACATTCTCATAAGCAAAAAATTGTAGACCTTTCTCTGGATTGCTAGATCAATTGGAATCAAGGCTATTAAACAACCTTGAAATTTGAACCAATGTAATTCCAGATATACGGGCGTATATTGAAGCCCCTTGGGCTCTTGTTCATTTCATGTTGTCTTAAACGAAGGACACCATTTCCTCCAATTTTGCTATTGATCAAATCATTCTGATTTACCCAAAAACTTGTTCATGAACCATATTGTACATGTAACTAACTATATTAATTAAAACTGAATTTCACAGACTCCGTCTTTACCAGTGCATATTGTTATGTAGCATTACAGTATGATCGGAAACGTTTGTCAGTCTATTCTTTTATTCGCATACAGATGCGAGGGTTTACCACAATGCTGGTGTCCCATACGGGAAATGATAGCTTTACACCAACTTTTACAATGTTAATAGCTTTGTCAGAAAAGGGTATATTATAGATAAGTTCACATACATGTAACACAAAGTTACACCAAGAACGTGCTTCAAATTGCACACCAATAGTTCCTAACTACATGTGTATACATGTAAATGTATTCATCAGAGCTGAGATACGAGGTGTACATGTATTTAAGCTTACTTTCGAAAAAAATAATGCAATCTTCATTTTACATTTTATAATAGTTCCTCTTTCAATCCAACCTCGACATCACCTGACATAGAAATCATGTTTTTTAATAAATGTATTGTTGTTGCAAATGATGTGCAACCTCGAATGATGTGCCACTCTATAGGCCAGGGCTCGATCTTTTTGCGAAGCTGCATGTTTTTAGTAGATCCCTGTTACAATGTTAGACTCAAAAAGAAACGTAACCAACTATAATAGTTGTTTACGTTATTGTCATCAAGGGCAGTAACCTATTATTTTATTACAAATTGGATGACATGAACATTTTCAGGATTGTAAATCGCTATAGTTACTACAGCGGTTTCAAACCAAATTGATTTCAAACCAAATGTTTTCAAATCAAATGTCTTCAAACCAAAAATTTTCGGAACTGCTACTAAACTCATCCAGATGGATTGACTGGATTCTTTCTTATGTGAATTACCGGCACGATCAACTTTAAATCTCCATACACTTGCTTCTGCTCAACTCAAAACGTCACACAGTGCAATGTTGGCTCTCACAGTACTGTATGCCACGCCGGTGAGCAACAAATCTTCAATCTTCCTTTTATTTCACATGCTACATGTATCAACATAATTTCTTTAAAATAACATTTGGAATACGAATGGGAAAGTTAATTGTTACCCTCCAAAATTAATTTTGTTTGTTGTGCAGGTGTATTTTGAAGCCAATTTTGGCTCTTGTTTTCATGTGGATTCATCATCATGTTCATAGAATGAAACCTCAGCTGTTGGGACTTGCTTCCTCATGGAAATCTGGAAATCTGATTCCTCATCAGTTCCGCAACATTGTTCACAGGAATCCTAGAGATTCCAGTAAAATTTCAGCAATCTTTATAGAAATGATAGCTTTGCAGTCCCATGAATTTCTGTGAGAATCTGTTTAGATTCCCGTAAATTTTGATGAAAAGCAAGGCTTGGCTGTTAATTCTTCTGAATCAGTCAATGTTTGAAATATTTTATTACCAGAATGGAATTTTAAAAAAAACATTGGGTGATTCTAAAAATCAAGTTATGGGTCACTGACAAAAGCAGAGAAAATCAGCTTGGTCAAATACTTTAGGTCGCAGAAGTGTGATAAGGGTAGGGCTAATCACAATCCAGTTAGGAAATCTGATCGTAAATTTTCCCCAAAATCTGGCATGATTATAGTTATTGCTGTACAGTTGACATGCAACCTTCTGTTGTTTTTAATTTGTGTAATGTCTCTGCAGGACATTTGATTCTAAGGCTGACTATGAGAGGATGAAAAGACTTGGCAGGTTCGAGAATATACCTCCTGAAGGTTTCAGGTAATTCTTTCATATCAAGATGTGCAGTTGTCATGATCTTTAGAAGGTATTGGTTCTACTTTAGGATTCACTGTCATGCCTTCAAGCGATTGAGAGTTGAACATTCTACAATTATATTACCATAGATTCCATTAACAGATTGATGTTGTGTTTTGTTGGTTGCCTAGCCACATTGGCATCAAAGGAAATACAGAAGCTGATGAAATGGCTAAGGCAGCCCTAGATAATGAGGTTGATCCTGTTGGAATCCCATATATAGCGATTTCAGACCCTCAATCTGTACTTATTTGAGAAAGCTGTTTCAATCATGGGAATGATGGGATGCTGTGGATAATAACAAACTTCACAAGTTTCAAAAAACTGTAGGATATATATCTGAGTAGCCAGAAATGTTTCGAACATGCCATGACCACAGGGATTCATAGAAATCCAAATTTTACGAACCAAAATCCAGAAAATTGATGGTCAAATTGAGTTAAAATTATATTTATCTGCATTTTTACTCCCTAAAGTTGAGTACATAAATCTTTTACAAACCAGGGTCTTTTTTCCACCAAAGTTGATTATATAATTTTTTAACAAACCAGGGTACATGTTACCTTCTATGAACCTTGTCTATTGTTACCTTTTGTGTATTTAAAATCATTTTGTGTGGCTGATTGCGTTTACTCATTTCCATCATTTAACATGTAACATATTTCGGACAGTCGGAAAGAAACGATGAATTATCAGTCTTGATAATGATATTGTTTTGATAGAATATTGTTAAAAAAAAAGAAGGAAAAAAACACAACGACATGCACACTTTAAAAATGCTCACAAGCGACCGGCTATGTTGCCGCAGGAACAGTTCACTCCCTTGTCAATTGCTCAAAACACACGCTGTACATTCATGTCAACTCTCGTTTGATCAAACAAAAGTGAAAATGATACAGTATTACTATTTTCTCAAGACAGACCACACAGAATACACAAAGAAATAGTTGCGATTGGCATTCGACAAAGAGAATGTGTTATCGTTTGTATCTCCCTTCGTTCGAAGAAACGAAATCGAATCCAAACAAAATTGGCGACTCGATTGTTCAGTGAAAATACGGTTCGTAAGTATTCGGGATTCTTCCTCGGGAATATACGATATAACTAAACTTACCTGGGATGAACCAGTCTCGGATAAATATATCCTGGTGACAGAAAGTAGTCCCGGGTAAATTCAGAGCAGCTGACAAGAGTTTACATTTGACGTTGTTGTTGCTGCCGATAGATTCACATTAGCTACCGCAACTGTGGTGTACATCTGAGCTCATTTGAGTTTTACCAGATGATTTCCCGACAACCGGGTATTGAAATTTTGAGTTTACGAAGCTTGAATATTCAGTTTCCGAAGCTTGAAAATTCAGTTCCCAACACACAAACTGAGTATAAATATTTTGGTGAAAAATATTGACTTTTTACTAAAATAAAATGAGTTTTGAACTGAAAAATTGAGTTTTTAAACTCAATCCGCAAACCGAAATTCGGTACGTAGAACTGACGTGAATGGATCCCTGGACCAGGTGATGTAGAATCAGTCGTACTCGATTAACTTTCGAACATTTACTTAAAAAAGAAACCAGCCCCAAGGTGTATTCCATGCCATGAAGATCTCACAGTGAAACATATTCTGATCGACTGTATAGATATTTGAGATTGTAAGAGACTTTTTATCAAGCAGCTTCTTTAGAAGATCTTTTTACTCGGGTAAAAGAAGACTGTATTTTATAGGTCATTTGAGAGAAAACAGTTTGTTGTAAAAGTTTTAATGTATGTATATGTTATTCATGGTGTGTCGTGTTGATTACTTCTGGATTGCTGGGTTGTTCACTTGTTTTGTTGGAATACTTAGAATTTTGTTTGATCGTCACTATTTAGCTGAAATATTTCTGAATGCAACATTAACCCTTAATTCTCTCTCTCTCTCCCCAGATAAATAGTGAACAGTAGTGAACAATAGCTCCTGGACCAGATCAATAGTAGGTATTTGTGTATGACCGCTCTCTTCAGAGGACATTCATATAGTATATTTAGGTGTTGGAGATTCTGGCATATAAAACTGAGCTAGCTTAAATATCTTACATGTATTCTTCGTGAAAGGATAATCAAAATTTGGACTTGTATGAATGGTTGTCAGAATGTGCAAATTGGACCCATCAATTATGGATTGCTCAAATCATAAGATTGGACGAAGCATCCAATAGTGATAGACCAGTCCAGCATCGAGTGGAATTCGACATGTTATTGGGCGCCATGTCCAGTGTCAGTTTGCATGTGATTACAATGTATGCATAGCATTTTTGTGTCCAACTTCAAAGCACCATGGAAATTCTTCCAGTTTAATTATTGCATCACTGCAACTGATGCATTGTCATTTCAGGCGTTGACGTGATATGAATGCATTGCTCTTATTGCATGTATTATGCTGGAGTAAAATGGAATTCCCACCCCTCCATTCTCCGGCAAAGGTCGGGCTTAGTGAGGCATTACCAGGGGAGTCGAAACAAGTTTATGACCCAGGTGGTGGGGCTTTCACACATTTTCAGTCCTGTACCAGGAAAAGCCTGATAACTCTCAGTGGAGGAAATTTATTTGGTTGACGTTTAGGTTGGGATTCACTTCCATAGTTTGTTCAATATGGTACAGCATTAAAGTGTTTTTAACAACGCATATCTGCTAAACACCGAAGTCTGGGGGTGTTAGGGGGGGGGGGGGCGGGGGCGAGGATCACTTGACTGCTGTGTTATGAATGAACCAATGAATTGCTCCCCACTTTGCATGCTTAAAGGAAGTTGTAATGCCTGAGCATGATTGGACCAATGTCTGAGGGTGATTGGACCAACATTCACTGGTTGTCTGAGTGGGATTGAACTAGCATCCAGTGCCAGCCCCCCCCACTAGACCCGTGGGACTCGTGGGGATTTACATGGGGTGTCATTGTGCACAGTCAAAGTCATGGTAAGAACAGGCCTCAGCCCCTTTGGGAACTTGTTGTAATACTAAGAGGGGTTATACATGTAACTGAGGCACACATGGGGTTAATGGATGTGGAAAGGAATAGTGACCGAATGTCATGATAGGACTGAAATAGTGTTGAAGGCGACGTCAAATCATATTCACTCACTCACCCCCACTAAACTCTGAGGTTGGGGGGGGGTGGTCACTTGGATGACAGACTGATTGGACCAGCATCTAGTGGTCTGTGTGTGATTGAAACAACATCCAGTTGTTTTCGTCTAATAGGCTAGTTTTCACTGGTCGTCCAAGTGTGATTGGACAAAATTCACTGGTTGTCAGAATATGATTGGACCAACATCCAACCATTGTCTGAGTGTGATTGGATCCGATGCCAGTACTCACTGACCCACAAACTTGGGGGGGGGGGGGTTGCTTGGATGTTGATTGGTCGTATGTTTGATAGAGCATTATTCACTCTGAGTGTGATTGAACCAAAATTCACTGGTTGTTACAGTGTCAATCGACCAAAATTCACTGGTTGTTTCACTGTGATTGGGCCAAAATTGGTTGTCAAAGTATGATTCGACCATCATCCAGGATGTCAGTGTGTGGCTGGACCAGCATCCCGTGAGGCTCCCGGGAATTGACCTGGGACATCTTAGGGAGCGTGTCATATGAAGCGACTAACTGGATCACTTGTGGGGTTCCTGGGTGTGAAAAGGAATAGGACCCTATCCGTGGGTTCCCAGGTGTGAACAGGAATAGGACCCCACCTATGGAGTCCCGGGAGTTAAAAGGAATAGGACCCTGGCCTACCTGTGTTGTTTCTGGGTATGAAAAGATATAGGAACCAAACTTTGTGATATGACTGAAATTGTGTTGATAGCGGCATTAAATCATATTCACTCACTCAGTGCCAGTCACCACTAAACCCTGGGGTCAGACAGGGTTTCTGTCTCTCGCTTGGATATCAGACTCATTGAACTAACATCCAGTGGTTGTCTCAGTCTAATGGAGCAATATTCACTGGTTGTCTGAGTGTGATTGGACCAAAATTCACTGGTTGTCGGAGTGTAATTGGATCAACATCCAGTGATTGTCTATGATTTGACCAACATCCAGTGGTTGTCTGTCTGGTGAAGCAGTATTCACTGGCTAGACCAGTATCTACTGGAGTCTGATTGGACCAACATCCAGTGGTTGTCGGTCAGATGGGGCAGTATTCACTGGTTGTGTGAGCTTGATTGGATCAAAATTCAGTGGTTGCCCCAGTACGATGCAGCAAAATTCACTGGTTATCTGTGTGTGCATGGACCAGCTTCCAGTGGTTGTCTCAGTCGGATAGAGCAATATTCACTGGTTGCAGCTTGTGGTTGTCTGAGTGTGATTGGACTAGCATCTGAGTGTAATTGAGCAGTAGTCTCAGGTTGTATCCAGTGGTTTTCTGAGTGTAGTGGGGCCATTATTCACTGGTTGGCCGAGTGTGATTGAATCAACATCCAGTGGTTGTCTGTCTACAAAGCAAAATTCATTGGTTTTGTGAGCTTGATTAGATCAAAATTCAGTGGTTGCCCCAGTCTGATGCAGCAAACTTCACTGGTTGTCTGTGTGTGCATTAACCAGCTTCCAGTGTTTGTTTCAGTCAGATAGAGCAACATTAGCTGGTTGCAGCTAGTTGTCTGAGTGTGATTGGACTAGCATCTAGTGTTTTTCAGAGTGTCATTGGACCAACATCCAGTGGTTGTCTCATTCTAATGGAGCAGTATTCACTGGTTGAGTGTGATTGGATCAACATCCAGTGGTTGTCTGTCTAATGAAGCAGTATTCACCGGTTATCCTAGTCTGAGTGGACCAACATTCACTGGCTGAGTGTGATTGAGACAACATCCAGTGGTAGTCTCGGAGCAGTATTAACTGGTTGTCTGAGTATGATAGGGCCAGCCACCAGTGGTTGTCTGAGTGTGATTGGACCAACACCGTTGGTTGTCTTATTGTAATTGTACCAAAGTTCACTGGTTGTTCGAGTGAGATTGGACCAACATCCATTGGTTTTCTCAGTCTGGTGGAGCAGTATTCACTGGTTGAACCAGCATGTAGTGGTTGTCAGTCTGATGGAGCAGTATTCACTTGTTTGAGTGTGATTGGTCCATCATCCAGTGGTTGTCTCAGATGGATTGAGCAACATTCATTAGTGTCTGCGTGTGACTGGAACAGCAGCTAGTGATTGTCTGAGTGTGATTGGACCTGCATCTAGGTGGCCCCGTGGGGCTTACGGGCATTGACCTGGGATGTCGTTGTGCACACTGCAGGTCATTGTAAGAATAGGCCTCCGCTCCTCAGATAGCTTGTCGAAGAGGCGACTAACTGAGGCACCCGTGTGGTTCCCGGATGTGAAAAGGAATAGGACCCAACGTCGTGATATGACTGAAGTATAGTTGAAAGCGATGTTAAATCATATTCAGTCACTCAATCACTGCATTTAGGTGTTGACTGAGTGTGATTGGACTAGCGTTCAGTGGTTGTCTGAGTGTAATTGGACCAATATCCAGTGGTTGTCTGAGTGTGGTGGAGCAGTATTCACTGGTTGTCTGAGTGTGATCTTACCAACATCCAGTTGTTGTCTGAGTGTGATTGGACCAGCATCTAGTGTTTGTCTGAGTGTGATTTGACCAACATCCAGTGGTTATCTCCGTCTAATGAAGCAGTATTCAGTGGTTGTCTGAGTGTGATTGGACCAACATCCAGTGGTTGTCAGTCTGAGTGTGATTGGACCAGCATCTAGTGTTGGGCTGAGTGTGATTGGATCAACATCCAGTGGCTCTGTCCGTCTAATGGGCCCCTTGGGGCATCCGGGGTTGACCTGGGATACACTTCCCAGGTCATGGTAAGAATAGACCTCAGCTCCTTAGAGAGCTTGTCATTAGAGGCGACTAACTGGGGGCACCCATGGATGCCCAGGTGTGAAAATGAATAGGATCCCTCCCATGGGGTTCCAGGTGTTAAAAGGAATAGGACTCTACTGTTGTGGTTTCTGGTGTGAACAGGTATTGCAACCAAATGTCGTGATATAACTGAAATAGTGTTGAAAGTGACGTTGAATCATATTAACTCGCTCACTCAGTCTAATGAAGCAGTATTCAGTGGCTGTCAGAGTGTGATTGGACCAACATCCAGTGGTTGTCACTCTCATCAAAATCTATATTGGACAATCCTGTTGATAATACGATACATTTAACTTTACTGCATGCAGACAGATTACAAGTACACTTGTTTTTATTTTTTCAGGTTTTTAACAGTTCCTGCCTTTGGCTTGGATGGTCAGTCGAGTGATGTGTGGACGATAATATTATTCACATGGTATCAAAATTTTGTTGTATAGTTTCTTTGAATATAAAATTTGAAAAAAACGTGAGTCAAATCTTATGTTTTTATTATGCCCTGTTTTATGAAGTAGAAGGGGTATCTGCCTACTGTAATGTGCAATACAGTCAAACCCGTTGAATCTATGGATGTGTAGGGATGTATAGGGCTTAATACTGATAAGTTTATGACCATATCATTAATTGAATTAAACTGTAATTGCAAAAAAATGGTCCATTTCTATCATGCCAAAGTGCTTTACGATGCTTTACCGTGCCTAAGCAGTTAAAACTATCGATATTGCATAGGGATAGTTATATCAGTGAGTCGATGACTTGATTAACTTGATTAGTTTTGGTGAAATCAGGGTTCTTACACCTCCTGGAAAGTCCTTAAAACTCCTGGATTTAATTGCTAACCTGGAAAATCCTGAAAAATTCTTTTAATTTCAGTTAAACTCCTAAAAATTTCTGGAGGAACTACCCCAATCATGCCAATATAATTTATCATCTGAGAGAAACGGCCGTCTTTTGCCACACGTTACATTGTCAAAATTGGTTCCTGACCTTCGTTAACTGCTTCTCTTTGTTGCGAGTTATTGTATTAAAGAATCCTGGAAATTAAAATTATTGACCTGGAAAATCCTGGAATTTTCTCGTGATATGTGTGTGAACCCTGTAAAATTATCAGGAGTTGGACTTGCCCAAGCGCTCGCCTCTTCTGTGCTTAGTAGGCCTACAGATTAAGGCAAAAAAAAATCATGTTTCTGGTCATCGTACACATCTGTTTGAACCCTGCATGTCAAAGTTAAATCCTGCCACCAACATTAAATTTGTCTATATTTCTACCCTTTGACTATATTAGACCTTGGGGTATTGTCATCATGTCCATCTGTTTCTCATTACTCAAGAATGGCTATGCCAAAAGGATACCAAATCTTAGTCGCACATCTTGCCTATGGTGACAGAGGAGAAGTCTACTGAAAATCAGTGAGATTGACCCGTATTTTTTCAGGTCACCAGGTCAATCTGTCAATTCAATATAAATTGGTTGCTACCACCATAGTGGAATGACTATGCCTAGGATCTTTTTTTTTTAATTGGGGCATGTTAGGAACCGGCATAATGCATTCCAAATGAAATTGCATGGTATGCAAAGTTGGAACTGCCTGGCAAGCTTTTTCAAACTCAGCAGGAAAAGGATAGCTCATTGCATTCCATACTCCCTCACTTCACAAATGTGTATGGTCTCATTATAAGCCTACAAAAAAAACAGTGAGATTGACCTATTTTTCTGCTTATTACCACAATATTTAGTGCATTACCACAGGCCCTCAAAACAAGAGCTTTGGGGGGTGTGGGCGGTGGTATTAGGGTGAAGTGTCAAAATATGGGGCCTCTATACATAACCCCATGCTTTATATAAAAATACACCAAGGTGTGAAACGCACTTTGGGTGAAATGAGAAATAAACGGTTTACCTCCAAACAATATACATCAGCATATTCTACAAGTGTCACTCTATAGCTGTCATCAAATTGGTAAATTTGGGCAATTTTATACCTTTGCTGGGCGATTCAAAATCAAAAACCACTATCCGTTCATCCCGGCTCACCGAGACGATGGCCGGCTTCTTTCTCGATTCTAATTGGACAATCGTGACACGCCTCTGGCAAAGAGGTCACACACTGATCAGCTGACCAATCGCGGTCGTTAAAAACAGTAAACGCAGCTAAATTCGTTACCAACTTAAGTGTGCCATTAAACTGACTCACGACAGCAACGAATGTGTTTACGTCCAGTTAAATGGTCTCCCTTGCGGAAGTAGCTCTGCGCTAGTGGAAGTCAAGAAGCGCTCCGTACATTGTATATTACAATGAATCTGCCTCGTTGTGGTCTCGTGTCTTGGAAGAGCTATGAGAATCAGGTTTACACTACATCCTGGTCTCCCTCCTTCCTTATGTCCTGATTACGTCCTCACTCCTGGCATATGGCACCGCCAATCCCTTATGATGCAGGGCAAATCGGTGCAGCTGTCGACATTCAAGGCGTGAAACTTTCCTGATATAGGCTATGAAGTATCTGAAAGTGATAATAAGGTTCATGTTGTGAAAGTTTAGTGCCGTATTTGCGCAAAATACAAGGATGAAATCCTCCAGGATGCCCGTATATACGGGGGGGGGGGGGGCATATGGAGTTTGGTCTGTCCATCAGACGTCCGTACGTACGAAGTTTCCGGGCAATAAATCTCCAATGGATGGTCACTTTCACTTGAAATTTTGTTCACTGGTGTATGTCCATAAGACCTTGAATGGGATTGCGTTTCGAGAAAATCCGCGTACAGGTGGCACCATCACATGGTGTTAAGTGGGCCTAGGCTAGGTTAATACATGTACAAGATGGGGTTTCCAGGCGATAAATCTCCAGTGGTTTGATACTTTGATTTGAAATTTTTCTCACCCCTAAGACCTTGAATGGGATTGCGTTTCAAGAAAATACACTTGCAGGTGGCACCACCACTTGGCGTTAAATGAGCCTACTGGCTAGGTTAATACATGCACTAGATGGGGTTTCCGGACGATAAATCTATAATGGGTTGACGCTTTCCAGTGAAATTTTGTTCACTGGTTTACAGCCATAAGACCTTGAATGGGATTGCGTTTCGAGAAAATCCGCCAACAGGTGGCGCCACCATATAGTGTTAAATGGTCCTAGCCTAGGTTAATACATGTACAAGATGGGGTTTCCGGGCGATAAATCTCCAGTGGTTTGATGCTTTGACTTGAAATTTTTCTCACCCCTAAGACCTTGAATGTGAGTGTGTTTCAAGAAAATCCGCTTGCAGGTGGCACCACCACTTGGCGTTAAATGAGCCTACTGGCTAGGTTAATGCATGTACTAGATGGGGTTTCCGGATGATAAATCTATATGAGTCGACACTTTCTATTGAAATTTTGTTCACTGGTTTACAGCCATAAGACCTTGAATGGGGTTGCGTTTCGAGAAAATCTGCCTACAGATGGCGCCACCACATAGTGTTAAATGGTCCTAGGCTAGATTAATACATGCACAAGATGGGGTTTCCGGGCGATAAATCTCCAGTGGTTTGATGCTTTGACTTGAAATTTTTCTCACTGGTGTACAGCCATAAGACCTTGAATGGGATTGTGTTTCGAGAAAATCCGCTTGCAGGTGGCGCCACCACTTGGCGTTAAATGGTCATACACTGGGTTAATACATTTACATGTACCAGATGGGATTTCCGGGTGATAAACATCCAATGCGTTGACGCTTTCATTTGTAAGTTACAGGGAAGAAAGCAGGGTTGTTCTGCTATCACTTGAAATTTTTCTCACTGGTGTACAGCCATAAGACCTTGAATGGGATTGCATTTTGAGAAAATCCGCTTGCAGGTGGCACCACCACTTGGCGTTGAATGATCATACACTGGTTTAATACATTTACATTTACCAGATGGGGTTTCCAGGTGATAAACATCCAACGCGTTGACGCTTTCACTTGTAAGTCACAGGGAAGATAAGCAGGGTTGTTCTTTTTAGAAAATAGATCTAACTTGGATTACTTCCCCTGAGTCAAAATTCTCCGGATGTTTCACCAATACACCCCTGACACATGAATTGGCCTGGGTTAGGAGATTAAGATACAAGAGATGGTTTATGGGTGATAAATCTTCAAGTCAACACTTTGACACATTCACTTGAAAATTGTTTCACTGTTGTCTGGTCATAATAGCTGAATTTTGGATTGCTTCAAGAAAGCAGCTAGCAGATAGCACGACCAATCACATAAATGGATCCAGCCTGGGGCAGACTGTACAAGATATGTTTTCTTGGCGACATAACATAATCCTTGGTGACATGAATATCAATAAAGACTCTACTATGTGCCATACTCTCTTATCGTCACTATCCGGCTACAATCAAATCATCAACCACCCAACCCATATAAGTGGTTCTAGTTAGTCTCTGTCAGTGCTTCTGTAACGAAAGTGCAGAAATGCAAACGACCCCTTGGGTTCCCCTTTAATAAATCGCTGCTGGTGTTTGACACGTGACTACTGTGAAATCGAAAGTGACATCGTGTTTATGTGTGCGGTTCACTTACCTGATGGAATTCAACGATGTAATTTTCCTAGAATGAACTACAATGATCCTGGAGACAGACAATGCCTCGAAATTCCGGTGAAGTTATCTCAAACGATCAGTTGGGACGGCAAAAGGAACCGTGGTGAGCTCACTTGTTTCGCTGTAGATGACGTCAGTCAAGAATCCGGAAGTCAACATTCGAGAATATGCAGATGAGGGAGAGTGAACTTTGCGGTTGTCGTATGAATTAACTAGAGAGAGTTGGAAGCTGAGATTTACCAGTTAAGTCTGTTATGAATTATGGTTTGTTCCTCCATAGCCATATTTATCCAGCGAAGTCCAGATAAACTGATCGGGGGGAAGTGTGATGATTTGACAATAAAGAGGGCGCTGGCATCGTCGACTTGTTTCTACCTTTATCTGCAGGAGAACGTTCTGTTTCTACCTTTATCCGCAGAAGAGCGGTAGCCCTATATAAGCTAGGCTCCCGCGGAAACGAGGCAGACCAGCAGAAACTTAGAGGTGAGAACACGCACAATTGTATCGGGGAGAAGAAATCCAATACATTGCCGGGCCGGAGAAGGGCCGTGATCAGCCCGCCGAATTTGTGCCGCCGCCGGGCCGGGACCAGGCCGCCGAATTGAAGAAGTGCCGCCGCCGAATCCTATAGCATCAGAGCATCCGGATGCCAGGGACGATATTCAGGATACTCTTGCCAAGGACCAGTTCCTGGATGCCATCAGTGAAGAGCTGAGACTGGCAGACAAGACTTTGGATGCGGCGGTACATGCGGCCGTAGAGCTGGAAGCATTCAAGATCTCCCAGTGTCGGAAACCCTGGCCGACAGCCAAGTCAACCGCCCCGGAGAAGGAAGAGGATAAGGCAACCGCATCCCCTGAAGAAGATGAAATGGAGAATCAATGGTTGAGGGAACAAGTGAAGATGTTAAGGGAGACAATTCAGCGGAACAGTGAACCACAAAGACCAGAACGGCAATGACGATACCAGTCGAGATGGGGATATAGACGTGACCATCAACAAGCATACGGCGGCCATGATCGAACAACAGGATGATGGTCATGCGGAAAAGACGGGCATTACCGTGTGAATTGTCCAGAGTTGCGCAGGCCGAATGATCTCTCTGGTGAGGCCGGATTG
Organism: Hanleya hanleyi; assembly: GCA_036873755.1. Lineage (NCBI taxonomy): Eukaryota > Metazoa > Mollusca > Polyplacophora > Lepidopleurida > Hanleyidae > Hanleya > Hanleya hanleyi. The sequence goes on along the minus strand of JAVTVY010023924.1, from coordinate 68,707 downwards.
TATCTCCCGGCCAAGATGGGATCCGTAGGATTGTGGTGCTGCGTCGACACAGGTGCATCGGTTTCTCTTCTGAACATGCGGGTGTACAACCAGCTGAGTCCCCGACTTTGGCTGGCATTGAGATGTCCCTCCTTTGCATCTGTTTGTATGGCCGATGGTACGAGTATGCCACTACAGGGTGAAGCAGACTTTAAGATAACTACCCGGACTACGATGATTGTTGGATCATTGACAGTGGATGCCTTCCTTAGTTATGATTTCCTGAGTAGCCACGATTGATACGGAGAAGCACCGGGTGAAGTATAGCGGCCGATATGTACAGTGTGAGGTTGTGGGGAGCCATGAATGCTATCGGGTGTCTGTAACGGAGACTTTTACTATCCCAGCTGGAGCTGAGGCGGTGGTGACGGTGACAGTCCGAGGTGCTCTACCGGGAGAGGTCGGAATGGTGGAAAATATTACTATTTCACAAAAAATAGTTCACACAGAAGACCGGAACCATGGTGGCCAGAGCCCTGGCCGAAGTTGACCGTGACCATGAAGTTACCCTGCGGTTCCTTAACCTGTACACTGACCCTGCCATAGTACAAGCCGGCACCCTGTGTGGTAGTCTGACTGAAGTGGAGGTAGTGGATAATTCAGCTGCACTTACTGCAGAGCCTCTGAACCAGAATAGTCCAGCCTCTGGTGAAGCAACGGTGCCAACCCCCAGATGTCCACCGCACCTGTGGGTCTTAGTACAACAGTCCAGTGAAGGATTAGAAGTCGAGAGAGCTTTGGCTGTAGAAGACTTGGTTACCCGCTTCACCCATTTGTTTGCCAAGGATGACGGTGGTTTAGGGCGAACAACGATGGTGCAACATCACATCAAGACAGGGAGCGCGCCCCCGATCCGGATTCCTCCGCGACGCCCACCTCTTCATGCTCGTGAAATAATAGATGATCAGGTCAAAGACATGCTGAAGCGGAGAGTCATCGAGCCATCCAATGGGCCTTGGTCTGCACCGGTCGTCCTAGTAAGGAAGAAGGATGGGAAAATGTGATTCTGTGTCGATTACCGGGCCCTCAACAAAGTGACAGAGAAAGACGCCTACCCCCTGCCGAGAATCGACGAGTCCCTGGATTCTCTATCTGGTGCCTGCTGGTGGAGTACGCTCGACCTGATGTCAGGGTACTGGCAGGTCGAGGTGGCTCCGGAAGACAGATGTAAAACCGCATTTGCCACTTGACGGGGCCTGCACCAATTCCGGGCCATGCCATGCGGGCTTTGTAATGCTCCAGGAACCTTCAAGCGATTGATGGAGGTAGTTTTGGCAGGTCTCCATTACGAGACTTGCTTGGTGTATCTCGACGACATAATAGTTTTTGGACGTACCTTCGAGGAGATGATCCAACGACTGGAGGAAGTCTTCCAGAGACTGCAACAACACGGCCTTAAATTGAAGCCCTCAAAGTGTGTCATCGGGAAACGACAAGTCCTCTACCTTGGTCATATAGTGACACAAGATGGGATTGGTACCGATCCGGAGAAGATTCGGGCTGTACGAGAGTGGCCGACACCTGTCTCTCGAACTGAGGTCAGAAGTTTTCTCGGCCTGTGGGTACTATAGGCGTTTTATACGAGACTTTGCGACAGTAGCAGCCCCTCTACATCGACTGACGGAGAAAAAGGCGGTATTTCTGTGGGGTGATACAGCCCAGATGGCATTCGACCACCAAAGACAGAAGCTGACGACCGCACCTATGTTAATGATGACGGATCTCCGACAGCCCTTTATCCTAGACACAGATGCCAGCAATTTCGGAGAAGAAACGGTCGTAGCCTATGCCAGCAGGGTGTTGTCCAAAACAGAACGTGCCTACTGTGTGACTAGACGGGAACTTCTGGCTGTTGTGTACTTTGTAAAGTACTTCCGGCATTATCTGTTCAGCCGAAAATTTCTGTTGCACACTGACCATGGGTCCCTGAAGTGGTTAATGCGGTTTAAAGAACCGGACGGACAGTTGTCTCACTGGATACAGGTCCTCGGAGTCTACGACTTTGAAAGTCAGCATCGACCGGACGGAAGCACGGAAATGCTGACGCCATGAGTCGAATTCCGTGTAAGCAGTTTGGATGATCGGGTTCTGAAGGCCAGGAAGCTGTCCGTGTTACGGAGATAGTGCCTCCAATGGCAGACTTCAGCCAAGCTCAGGCCGCGGCCCTGGACTTGCAGCCTGTTATAGAGTGGGTGAAGAAAGACAGTCGACCAGCCAGAGAGGACATCAGTCAATATGGGCCAGTAACTAAAACCCTGTGGGGTGCTTCCGATCTACTGGAGAATAACGGATCCTTGCTTGTGAGAAGATGGGTGAATGCTCGGGGAGAAGTGAAACGACGGTTTCTGGTGGTCCCACGCTACGCTCCCTCAGACGGAAAGTTTTGAAAGAGTGCCATGACAGTGTAATCGATGGTCACCTTGGGGTGAAGAAAACCCTGGCAAAAGTGAGACAGGCTTACATGTGGCCTGGTCTACAGACCGATGCTCAGCAATGGTGCCAGAGTTGAGATGTGTGTAACCGCAGGAAGTTAGCGGGACGGAAGCCCAGGGGTTCTCATCGTTGTCAGATGACTGGAAGTCCAGGAGATAGAGCGGCTGCTGGTATTCTCGGGCCATTGGCAGAAACCTGTTGGGGAAACCGATATGTAGTCGTCATTGGAGACTATTTCACCCGTTGGGTGGAAGCTGTGGCCTTACCCAATCAGGAAGCCACGACGGTTGCCCAAGCTGTTGTAGACCACTTCGTGACCAGATTTGGCATACCAATGGCCATCCACTCTGACCAGGGTCGTCAGTTTGAAAGCAAGAGTATTCCGGGGGATATGCCGCATACTCGGGATGAGGAAGACGACGACTACGCCCTATCACCCCCAGGCGAACGGCATGATTGAACGGTTTAACTGGACCTTAGCCCAGAAGACCAGCATTGACCGTCACCCGGACGACTTGGATCTTCACATCCCATTGGTGCTGATGTCGTACCGTGGCACCGTGCATGAGACAACGGGATATTCCCCAAACATGATGGTGTTTGGTAGGGAAATCGCCTTGCCGTCGCACTTGACTTTGGGTGCGCCTCCGGAACAGCAGGTAGAGCTGACACAGTGGGTTGAAGATCTCCGGGATGAGATGGCCGAGATACACCAGTTTGCCCGAGAGACAACGAGGAAGAGCTTGAGGCGGCAGAAACATATCTACGATACGAGAGCTTTCCCTCACAAATACAAGCCTGGTGATCAGGTTTACCTGTATATTTCCGCCACTAAGCGTGGGGAGATGCGGAAACTACGAGACCGTTGGGGAGGACCTTGTACTGTGAAAGAAGCCCTGACGGATGTGACATATCGCATCGCCGACGAGACTGGTGGCCTCCGTGTAGTCCACCATGATCTTCTCAAGCCCTTCTACCCCAGAGAGATGTCGGATAGTGAGACCACAGAGTGTACAGAGAATGATGGTGATGTCGAGTCGGAGCAGTCTTTCCTTATCCAGTGGAGCATCCAGCTTCAGTGAGACGAGAAGTGGGCGGACAACTCGGCGCCCTATGACTACAAGGTTGGGTTACCGCCTGATCCTCCTGTTGCAGACGCCTCTTTCGGAAGAGCAGATGACCTTGCCGAAGACGTGGAGTCCTCCACGAACGACTCATGGACGTTGTGTCCAGCAACCGAGTCGCTTTAATGACTGCGTTTTAGCCTGTCAGTGGACAGGAGATGCACAACCGTACGGTCAAAGAAATACGGCTGATGACTGTGAACGTCGAGGGATGACCTATGGTGCAGGGCCGACCTGTGGGCAACGAAAACAGGCTGACCGATCCTGAGGCTTTACTGCCTCAGATGCATGGTGCATGACTCCATAAAGAGACAGCTGTGGCCTGCTGTGGACCTGATGTCCATTGCAGGTGACGACTTGGCCAGGAAGTCAAGAGGACCGTCGTCCTATATTTGTTGTACATACGTTGTACATATGTTTTGTTCTGCACACCCGTGCTGCTGGTAGCGTGACGAGAGGCATGACGAGGGCGTCATGTTCTTCGAAGGCGGGGGTAGTGTAACAGAAGTGCAGAAATGCAAACGACCCCTTGGGTTCCCCTTTAATAAATCACTGCTGGTGTTTGACACGTGACTACTGTGAAATCGAAAGTGACATCGTGTTTGTGTGTGGTTCACTTACCTGATGGAATTCAACGCTGTAATTTTCCTAGAATGAACTACAATAATCCTGGAGACAGACAATGCCTCGAAATCCCGGTGAAGTTATCTCAAACGGTCAATTGGGACGGCAAAAGGAACCGTGGTGAGCTCACTTGTTTCGCTGTAGATGACGTTAGTCAAGAATCCGGAAGTCAACATTCGAGAATATGCAGATGAGGGAGAGTGAACTTTGCGGTCGTCGTATGAATTAACTAGAGAGAGTTGGAAGCTGAGATTTACCAGTCACGTCCGTGATCAATTATGGTTTGTTCCTCCATAGCCATATTTATCCAGCGAAGTCCAGATAAGCTGATCGGGGGAAGTGTGATGATTTGACAATAAAGAGGGCGCTGGCATCGTCGAGTTGTTTCTACCTTTATCTGCAGGAGAACGTTCTGTTTCTACCTTTATCCGCAGGCCGGGCCGGTGCTGTAGAAGCCTTTGTACTGTGATAGTACTGTCGTGCCCAGGCCGTCCGCATCCATTGACAGTTACCAACGCTTGGAGGGGCCAGGTCGTGTAAGATGAGACACGACGACGACGAGAAGTCCATACAGCCCGAGGGAAGAAGACCTGGGGAAGGAAGACACACGCCGGACATAACCACGGGAGGGCCAGGTCGTGCAAGACGAGACACGACATCAAGTTCATCCATACGGGAGTGAACGAAGACCTGGGGAAGGAAGATAGACGCTGGATCCAACCACGAGAGAACCGGTCCTGACCAGACTGTGGCTGTGACCAGGCCTGATCGCGATATAATTTTTGTATATATCTTATTGCACTTCGGTTAAAGATAACTATAAGAATACGGGTAAATCCAATTCATAGATCAGGGATCTTCTTTTCAGGGAGTATACGCTACCGCGATCTGAATCCTGTATTCCTGCTCATAGAATTATATGTGAGTATTGTACTAATTTGCTTTGGTTGTCATTACAGGTCTTCCTTTCCAACCTCCTCGATCCAGACAAGGTGACAGGTTGAATCGAACTCCCTCGTTGGCCAAGATGCACGAGTGCGTTCACGGTAGCCTGACGCTTTGTCTTGTAGACCTTGCGCACTCTCTCGTGGATCTGAAACATCCATTCCCCACGTAAACGTTTCACTTTCATCCAGCCCATTCAATCCTCCGTGTATTCAACCTATTTCTCAGATCACAGTATCGTTACCTCGGCATATCCATACTAGGAATGTGCGTATATATATCTATAAAATACTCCTACCCCTCTACATCCTCCTTTCATAACATATGTATAACTGCAATAAATCATCAACAAACATAGGCCATCGTTTATATTCAGCATACCTTCTTCACATTTGTACAAGGTATGAGGGTATTATACTTCCAGAACAGCTACCCACAACCCATTAGAAATGCATAACAAAAGTCAAGATCTTGCCATATACCAATGCAGTAGCACAAATTTTTCCGTGCAACGTCAGCTGTCAGCTGGTGGACAGGAATATTCCATGCATGTGCCTATCCCAAATATCCTCCATACATCTTTTAAAAAATACCACTAATGATTATCCACTACAGTATTATTTCATGATCAACTTTTACTCTTTAGGCGGGGGTATTTATCACCTTCAGTGATAATTAATCCACATCCCATCAAATATGCTTCTCCAAAGGGGGCATACTCACTGATGCTGTTACTTCTAGTTTGAATTAGAGCATTTCCACAAAGTGGATGCTCTTATGTTTTCATGAGAAACGGATCCGCTGCCGCTGCGACTTTAAACGTGAATATCTCTGAAGCCGTTAAATATTTTTGGGTCAGACTTTGTGTGCTATCTCCTTAGGCCTGGGAAATTTGTCTGGTTGTGTTTCGATACCCGCTGCTCACCACTAGGTGGTGTTGTCAAAGCATAGGTTCGTCTGAATGGCTTGTCTGATTTCTTTGAAATTGTATTACAATGATCTTGAAAGATAGTCAATTTGCTGAAAAGGTTTTGGTGTAGCTGGCATAACTATAAAGGCAAGTTTTTGCGTCTAAAAAAAAGTTTTTCGTGAAATGAAAATTTACCAATTCATTTGGAGAAATATTTAACAACTGTTCTTTTCTAGGTTGCCAAGCATAAACATAGGATTGCCGACATGACAATTCCCTTTCTGTGTGAACCAAATTGCCATTTAAATGAAAAATCTCATTTATCTGACGTCACTTCAAAACCTCCATAACCATTATCATGATTAAAGTTTTTCCATTGAACTCTTATTTGCCATCTCCCGAGGGCTTTAGATTTCCCCGCTTGTTTTTCGTGGCATTTGGTCGTCACTAGGTGGAGCTATAGACATGAATGCAGGTAAACATGTGTAACATCATATCTTCTGAACAAAGTGTTTGATTTCCATGCAATTTGGTTATAATGATCTTGCAAAATAGGCCAAGAGCTGACAAGATTTTGGTGGTGTTGGCGAATCATGGAAATGTATTTTTGCATCTCAAGATGAGATTTTGTTTTCACAAAAATGGAAATTTGCTTCTTCATCAGGAAAAGGTAATTCTATTTTGCTGGACATGAATTTAACATTTCCAGTGTTATAATTCCCATCTCTTGTAACTGGCCAATTTTTTAAATATATGAAATTCTCATGAGTCCAATAGCTACATACGCCAAGCCACATCTGAGGATTTTGCTTCGTCATGTAGGTTCGTGATATTGTTCATCATTGGGTGGAACTATAGACAGTAAACTTTTTGGTATTTCAACTGTTCATGAAGTTTATTATTTTCAGACAGACAAAGGACTGAAAGTTGTTTTTTTGATTGGTTGAAATTGAAGGCCCACCTCATACGGATTTTGCAGCCCATCAACATAATGCTTGATTCATAACTCATTATACATTCTTTTTTACAATTACTAATTTTATTAACATAATGTTTTTAAAATGGATTGTAATGACATTGGTGCTGTTAGTGCTGTCATAATCATGTTGCACAGGGTAAAGTCAGCTAAATATATCTAAATCTAGGCTATATCAACCCCTGCTTACACACATAACTAAAATGCAGTGAGAGAAAATATGCTGCCATGAGTGTCTGGTCAGTATATAGAATTGCAGGGATTCAAGTGAGCTTGAAGTCCGGCGATTTTTGTCAAATAGACATACTGTAACACTGATATTCTGTTTTACCTCACAGGCCTTATATTATAGGACTGTATGTTGACCATTCAGGTAATAAAACCTGTAATTGTTGAAATATGCTGCCATGAATGTCTGGTCAGTATGGAGAATTGCAAGGATTCAAGTGAGGTTGAAGTCCGGCCATTTTTGTCAAATAGACGTACTGTAACACTGATATTCTGCTTTACCTCACAGGCCTTATATTATAGGACTGGATGTTGACCATTCAGGTAATAAAACCTGTAATTGTTGACTTATTGCATAATGCACTTTACATGAGTGGACCAGTAGACTGCTTGTTTCAACAAAGTAAACACTTCATTTTCAAAATCAGTGCTATTTCTCTCTCCATTACTGACATAGCCCTGGGCTTCCAGATGTCTGGGGATGCATTCTGGCCAATTTTCAATGAATAAAATTACAAATTATCACTCAGTTAACGCACAATTTTTTGTTTTATGTGGAGGTCCCCAGAATTTATTTGAAACTCGAGATGTGAAATTGCACATACCCTTGCATTTTGACAGCATAGTTACAAATGTTGATAATTATTTTTTAAACTGAAAAAGTATTAAGATTTTTAAAAAAATGGGAAATGGGAAATTTTTACAAGTATATCTATTTAAGTAATCCATTGGAACCACTGATGATTTTCCAACTCCGAGTAGGGATGACAATTTCATTCTGTATAGTTCGCTATTAGTTATAGCATCTTCAGCAGTGAACAAAGTTACAAACAGATCCATACGCACAGTATATATACAAGGAATAATGTGATCTTAGCCAATACACATTTATGAATAGGCAAGCCAGTAAATTATGTCAGTCAGGTGGGACGGATATTAAAATGCTGTCATTTTCAGAAACTGTTAAGCGATAACCTGACAGCGATTTACAAATGGTGTGAATTAGGTGATACAATACACTGTAATTGATGAAAACAATACATGATCTGGTTATCTGGCAAGAACTAGATAAACTGTGCACATATGGCTAAAGTATGGTGATAAAGTGGGTAATGTACCTACCTTGAACACTTCTACATGACATGAAGTTTGGATAAGACTTGTCATTTTAAGATAATATAGGTATAATTTTTTTGGCAATCCACATCAGAATTGATGGAAACCTACAAATGTTTTAACTCCTGTTTAGTTGTATATTCCCATGCGAGTTACAACATTTGTGGAGTGTGTATTGTAACACCTGAATCACACCATTGTAGATCACTGTCAGGTTATTACTTAACTTTTAACAATTTCTGAAAATGACACCATTTTATTATCCATCCAACCTGACTGACATAATTTACTGGCTTACTTTTTCATGCGTATTGCCCAAGATCATATTATGCCTTGTAAATATACTGTGCGTATGGAGCTGTTTGTAACTTTGTTCACTGTTTAAGAGGTTGTTTTGCATTATGAAGTTGTATGGCCTGAAGATCCGTTATCATAGTGAAGGTAATAAAGCTGAGGCTGAAGAGCCGTGATAATACTACAGGGAATAAAAGCTGATGTTTTATATGTGGGGCTGGGGAGGCGTGAGAAAACTGCTGGCAATAAAGGCTGTTATATATGTGGGGTTATAGAGCCATGAGAATACTACTGACAATACATTTTTTCGGGCTGGGGAGCCGTGAGAACACTGCTTTCAATAAAGCTGATGTCTTATGTGGGGCTGGAGAGCCGTTATAATACTGCTGACAATACGCCTTGTAAATTTGTGGCTGGGGAGCCTTTATAATACCGAATGAAAATGGTTGAAGAAATGGAGATTAAAGGATATTGTGTGATGTGGTTTTAGGTTTATTCAGTAAAGCCAACATCCTGCGGACCTGGGAAGTCGAGTGGGAACCGGAGTCACCACCCAAAACACCACAACGGATACGCTCCTTTCGGAAACCTTTCACACCCTTTAAAACACCATCCCTGGTCAATACGCTCCACCGCTCGAAAACTGTGACAGGTAGCAAGTCACCGCGACGATCACGACGCCAGGAACAAGTCTCCAAGGCCTGGAGACCAACAGCAGCAGTAGGAAAGTTCAGTCGTCATCATTTATCCCGCACCACTCAGTGGTGTTTTCCAACAACTTCTTCGCCCATTACGTCACGCAACTGTCACATCCCTTACATCTCCCCGTACGTTGGCAGTGTAGCCTAGTGGATATCCAATACCCGTACACATGGTACAACGTGCAACCTGATACGGTGTGGTATGAAGTCATGTACGATGGCAACACCTATAATTTCAATCATCCCCAAAGCTAGTACCATACACCCAAAATATTCATCCAGGCGTTGCGTAACCTCATCAAGAGCTCGAGCCTGGGAGGAATCCATATCTTCCCGTTTGAGAACATGATCCACATGGATCCATTTACCGGTGCAACAGGCTGACAGTTTCGACAAACACACTGTCCCAACTTTGTATAACGAACGTGCTGAGTGTGATGCACACAGCTATATGGACAATTATAGCCAATGATATTCGGTGGCTAAGTATACAACCACCCAACGAGGTCATGGGATTGGTAATGTGCCCGAGAGCATCGTCGAAACGTTCCTGCTGGTGACATGTGGGGTGAAAGCGGTCGGAGAATAAGCTCTTCGAAGTGGGGTACAAGCCCTCGGAGATGCGTTCCGAGAAGCACTGAAATTACAACACATATAAGGGAAGTGGGAAGAGGTGCCGACATACTGACAGAGCCACATGACTTCACAGTATAGTCTTTCGGTTAATCTATTCTAAAGCACATACCAAGGATCTAACGATTCGTGATATGTTTTGTATCTCCGGTACGCTTTTATTGTACCTGTTCATGTGGCAACTTGGATTATATGACCACACGGCCCCTAGCACCGGCATAAGCGGCATTAGATTCAAATCTGGAAAGCAATGGTGGAAATGCTCTCACAACTTGTATATTGGTAATTGGTGAGTTGTTTCGCTGCGACAACTCGTACACTGGGGAGTGGTGAGCTGTATCGTCGTCAGATGAAAATGACGGCATTTAACACAAAAGACTAGTCTGTAAGGCCCGATGTTGACCCGGCATCAACGTCCCACAAATGCCAACATCAAAGACCAAAAGGTCTGTACAGGGGCGGGCCTTGGGGACGAAACGTCCACCAGCCATATATAGGTAAAATCGCCGAGCCAAAGAAGCAGCTGTCTTTGTCGCCAAAGCGAACCATAGGGAATAAAATGCCTGCACTACCACGACTGCACACCAGTCGACAACCGATCCATCCCACCGGCGCAGACCACTGCCGAGTAGGGATTACGGGTGGAGCATCTCCCGCTCTCCAGCATCAATGAGACAGGTCAGATCCGTCTGGCCTATGCGGATTTAGCCCATACGTACTTGTATGTGAAAGCCAAGATCGGCAATAAGGATTGCTTCAGAATCGTCCACCGTGCAACAGTGACCCCGACGAATCTCTGCCTGCACTCGGTTTCAAAAGGTGGATAATTTTCTCGGTGACAAGCTCATCAGTGTCTCGACCAACACGAAACGCTGTTGTAGTATGGGCGAGAGGAGGCTAAAAATGTCAGTTATCGGCCCCTTTATTCTACCGGGACACCGCCGAGCAGATAGGCACGGATGACAATACGGGATGGAACAAACGAAAGGGTTTCACCGTGAATGGCAGCTCTGTTGATCTCTTCGGTCGACTGCACTCAGACCTCTTTATGCAAGATCGGTACCTCTGGAACAAGATCTCGACTGATACGGTCGCCCCCGACCTTCGCCTTGATGGTCACTGACGTAGAGGGGAACGCAGCTGACTATAACTATTACAACACATATGAGAGAAGTGGGAAGAGGTGCCAACATACTGGCAGAGCCACATGACTTCACACTATAGTCTTCCAGTTAACCTACCCCAAAGCACACACCAAGAATCCAACGATTCGTGATATGTGTTGTATCCCTGCACCTTTCATGGCCTTGGAGAAAAAACCTGTCCAAGACCCTATGCGACTTGTGCAAACCAAATGTGGTGTTCCACAGTTTCGTAGCAATGGCCCCTCTCTAATTTCATAATACGAGAGACTGCCCGTGTTCTGCTACGTCATAATTCTTCTTGTCTTCTTAATGGCTTAGATCTATAATGCCATCGTATTCAGCATAATCAACGCTGCAAACGAGCAGGTACAGTTCGTTGGCTGGCTTCGTCCACACGGTGATCTGGGTCATGGAGTAAATTTTGTCCCGCCTGTGTTATGCCCCTTGGAGGTGCCTGAAAATCAGGACTCATTTATGGAGAGAAAATCTGACAAAAACGGCAAGTTGACCCCCACTGTTTTTTGCCTTTTGCAGTTGATACCGGACCAGGGAACGTGATAAAAGATTTACGACAATTGGTGGCCGGAAAACGGACCCATGGTCTATTCCTTGCCGAATGAAAGAATCTCTGGAGTGCACCCAAAGTGTTCTCTGCTCCTGCCGAAAATATGAGCGCCAACAAAGAAACCTTGTTTTTGGGAGAACTGCCCAAGCGATTGATGCTTGATTTTGAACATTTCGGCATCAATTTTGCGGCCCTGTATGTAGACGAACAGCAGGTCCCAGCCACTGCCTTAACACCGAAATGGGTGCGAGAATTTCATTCCAGCCTATCAGAGCCTGTTTACAGCGACAGATCAAATCAACTAGGAAGAAGTGGATATGATCAGTCGAGAAGACTACGCTAAGGGATTACAACACATATAAGGGAAGTGGGAAGAGGTGCCGACATACTGACTGCGTCACATGACTTCACAGAATAGTCTTCTGGTTAACCTATTCTAAAGCACATACCAAGAATCTAACGATTCGTGATATGTGTTGTATCTCAGATACACGTTGTTCTGTTTCGATCTGACCCCACCTCAGAGAACGACCATCAGCTGAATCTCGCCAGGCTGGGCAACTTCCGGTAGGAAATCCACTTTGCACGAGCCATCCGTGGGACCATCAATGTGATTTGCTACGCCAAGTTTGTCAATATTATTGAATTGGACAAGGCGCGCAAAGTTTGTGTGACTTTGTCACCTAACATAAATACGGACCAGATTATCCTGGTGCTGGAGGGACACGCACTATCATGGGTATTCGCCCGAGATGTGTTCCCGGTAGACCGTGTGTATCCTGCCGCATACGTCCTCAACACGGACCCGATGATTCGCCCCGGTCAACATTGGGTGGCCATGAACTTGACAGCAGGAAAAAGTTTGACCCGTACGGGCTGCCTCCCTCCATTCCGACCTGATGGCCTTCATGGACGAAGCCACAGAGACGTGTTATTGTAACAGTCAAGCTTTGCAAAGTCAATACTTCCTGTTTTATCTCTACCATCGTTGCCCTGGACGGACCCAACCCACTACCGTACAGATGTTTGACGAGTACACGCAGGCCGAAGATCGGGAGATACTGGTGTACGACTGAGCTGCAGATCATTTCAATGTACACGTTCTGAGCTTAAGTTCTAACCATTCAACTGTACAAGCCCCGTTCTGAGCTTCAGTTCTCTCGTGGCTGTTCTCATGTTGGTGTCTTTCATTGTTGTTCTTGAATAAAAAAAGAGATCTCACCCAAAACCCTGTCTTGTGTGTTTTCTGTACAATAGTTTACGAGAGGCTATAGTACAATAGTTTACGAGAGGCTATAAACGCCCCATGCTTGAAAATAAATGTGGGGTTCTAATTTTAACCAAGCTGGTATAGGCCAGTCAATCAGTCGTATGAGAAAGTACTCAACCCAACCAGTGGCCTAGGCCGGGGTCGAATGTAACTAATCAATGCCCCTGAAAACAAACCAATGCAAGAGCACTGCAGTGAAATGGAAAGCTATTGAAATCATCCCACAGACCAGATACATGGGTTGGTCTAGGTTCCAGCACACACTTTTGAAGGGGACGGACCATGGCAAGTTATAGCTACGAGAGCAACAGGTGGAGTGAAATCCGAGGTGCAAGTAAAGACCAGGAAGTCAACGAGAATGTCCAAGGCGGGTGTCCGACCACCGTCTACCTGGACTGCGCGGGAGAGAGCAGACCACCACCCTGCTGAGTACCGGTGACACTCGACATCAACCCGGCAGTACGTCAGCCCATGACTCCAAAACAACCTAAAATCATCCAAATTACAAGCGTCTAGTCCGTCATCCATAATTCAGCCGTCGTCTATTAGAGAATATCCGCGTCCATAATAAGACCTATTCCATATTCCATATTCCATATAACAGTATTAGCACCAAATTCAAAAAGACAATCATAGTATACATAAACATAGGCTTGTTTCCTGCAAGAGAGAAGCGGTCAACAGTTTTCAATGATGCCGGCAAGACATCCTGATGTTCCAAAAATATCAAATCCGTATCGCTGATCAGTATTCTTAATCCATAATTCGTTGTAAAGTCGACATCTAAAGAATGATGTATCTCAGCCACGCTTTGATTTTTTCCTTTTTAAGACCAGCCATTCTTTTTGAAAGAGAACTTCTTGTTAAGCACAATGCACAGCCCCTTACCCGCATTTCCTCATGGCGGAAGGCTGGGTCCGGGCGACTCATTTGGTGCAATTCCCATGTCTCTTGGATCGCTGGTTCTCAGTATACGACATGTGCAGAATATGAGGGTTTCCCACCTGCCGTATCTGCTGGCGATATTGTCGGGGACCATGTTTGATGACGTGCATTATAATTAATATTGGAGTAACTGAAGGAAATAAAAAGTAGTATTCAGGGGCAAATAACTCTTGCTGCATTTTTTGCGGACATGTCAATTACATTTGAAGTAACTGAAGGACATATAAAGTAGTATTAAGAGGCAGATAACTCTTCCTGCATTTCCCCAAAACAGGAGATAAGGTCGCATTCAGGGGCAGATAAGACTTGCTGGGCCGTCACGTGACCTTTGCCGGAACGATAGTGAACTCGACCTACGTGAAGTCACAAATTGTTAGGCCATGGTCGCCCTCTGCTTAAAAACCTACTACTGCGACAGTGAGGGCGACAACAACAAGTTAAAGGGCAAAGAATCAACCAGATGCGCTCCTGTGCCCAGCAGCGGGACGCCTTCACCTTATATCCCAAGCGCAAAGTTCTCCCAGATAGTGTGACCAAGACATATCTGGATATTTAGAGTGATGAATACCCTATGAATGCTAAAGTATAGGTGAACTTAGATATCCCACTGGACTACTGTAGTTGATGTTATAATAAGGGGAAATAACTCTTGTGTACATGTTGTGTTCTCTGTTATGAAAATAAACCCTGTTTTTTCCTCAACAATGTGATTTGGTTCTTTTGTATTCCACAGTCAACCAGTTTACGGAAATTCCCCAGGTTCCAAAAGGGGCTGCAGACGTATCTTGAACTTTTCAAATTTGCATTTGACCTTCCGGTTCCGGAAGGATATGTAGACGCCTCTTGACCGTTTGAAAAACGTCACTTCCGGTTCCGGTCACGTGGCCGGAAGTGACCTTTGACCCATGAGTGACGTCACATAGATCATATACAAATTTCCAAGGTCAATATGGCCGGATTTACTCTTTCTGTACTACTCACCCTTGGATGGGCCGCTGGCCGTCATTGGATAGCGATGTTATAATGCTATTACAAAATTTGACCCATATGTGCTGAACTTCGTCGTATCTTTTGGATGTGTTCACATTGAATCTGTCTGAGCATATCGACAAGAAAAGGTTTTCTGACAACGTACAAGCACTTGACATTCGCCACAATCCTCCTCCGTCCCCACTCCACCTTCACAGTGCTTCTCATCACTCGATTGGTGCTCAGCATTAAGGTTATAGATCAAGAACTGGCTGACCCGGTGTCAGGATATGACTGGGTGAAGCAGCATGGTGATGGTGATGTTGTTTCCCATCCACCGCCGAAATATTGTTGAAAGCTATACCCGAGATTTATTCTCTCATACCTCACTCGTCCTTCTCTCAACCCTACGCCTCCTTCTCAGTCCAATCATCATTGGATTGCGGCGTTACTGAGTTGATCTGAATTCAGATACGCACCAAAAGGCGCTACCGAGCTACGGCAGGCTTACAGGTGTAGAATCGGATGTAGAGTTCATCCCCAGGTCGATGGCTAGACAAAGAGGATCACTGGAGCGTGACTTCTCCGTATCGGGAGCTCCGGATAAGACTACGTGTAAGAACTGTAGCGTACATCGTAAGAGCTTCCAGAACTGATACCTCTTCATCCAACGGCACATGTGCGCTTGCGATGGACAAATGAACGTTACTAGCATATGATTCGTCAATAAATACGCATGAGCATTTTCCTATTCACATATTTTATTTTTATTTTCAAGCACTTCTAATGCATTATGTCAAGTGTATTGATAGCTCTATCGTGTAGGTTGAATGATATGATTATCTGATGCAATATTTGATCACGATTGAATAGATATAAAACCATATGGATTCGCTTTTAAATCATTTGTTTTGCTGCAGTGTTTTGGTACTGTCTGAGATGGTCTTCCCTTACAATGGTCCGATGTCTTTAAAATGAGAACGGATTGTGTTGGTCATAATCATGCATGTCATGGAATTTAATGAGTCAATGAGTTCAAAATGGGGAACTTCTGTGCGATTGTGTGTATTAAATGTTAATATATATGGACTATATCTTCTTTCCTGACCTGTGTGAACCGATGGAGGTTGAATGTTCAGTTATCTATCGAAGATCCAACATGGACAAACGATCACCATGAGCAATATTGAATACGTTCGGAACACATTCGCATTGAGTTAAGATATTTCAGATTCAGCATTGCTTTACAAGGTTACTACACTTTTGAATTAAGGGAAAGACTCAATTACTTTTCAAGTACTTTCAATGACTCAACGTTCAAATTTCAATGACTCATCGTACTAGCAAAACCCACTTATGAAACGAAGTTGCACTATATTTTCCATCTATTTTTTGCTGGCCTGAACATAAATTTAAGGACTTTCGGGACATTTTTTCCAAAATTTCACGTTTTCAAGGACTTTCAGGGTCTTAAAATGGTTCTAGTGGAATTCAAGTACTTTCAATGAAATCAAGGTAGTGGAGAAACCATAGTTTATGTAGATTTTACCCACAGTTTATTTTGTTTCCTATGGCAAAGTACCGGCAAGTATATCAGCTGCCAAATGAGATAACATATAATGGCCAAGCGACGTAAAAGGGTTTGTCCTTCGCCTGGTTTACATAGGCATCAGTTGCACTAGACGTTTGGCACCGGCCACTGCTTTTCTTCGTTCAACATTAACATATTTATATGCTGTGGTGCAACATTCAGGACGCATATCCACACACAGACGCCCTTATCTTCTGCTCGATCAAATATCAAGAGACACTTTCTTCTTGAAGATTCCAAGTGATCGTCTTTTCACCTCTGCAAAATATTGAAAGCGGAAAAAGCTTTAAAGCCTTTGGATAATATCCATTGTAAGGGCATCATTTGAATTCTTATTGTGCAGCTGCATATAACAGACGAAAAGCAATGGCTTGCGATCCGGTCTATTGTGTAATTTAATATCACAATGAGTGTAGCGAGTAAATGTAAAGAGCATTTCCACAAAGCAGATGCTCTTATGTATTTCCGAGCCTATTTAGCACTGGCTGGCACTTCACTATTGACCATCAGTAAACATCTCCTACAGTAGAAGTAATTACGTTTCCACAGGAAAAAACTACTAAAAAATCATTCTTTAAGTCAGCACAAGTAGATGTTTTTCGTACAGAGTCAAAAGTGAAGTAAAACATCGTCGATTGGCATTTGAAATTGGGCTTTCGTCTGTTTTTGATTTTCTTGATATCTAAATTATGACGAAATGTACCAAAATGAATCTAATGTGTTCAATATGTCGCCATATCCGCGGTAAAACAAGTAGGATAGATCGCGATGCAATAGGATAGCAGTCTAAGTTCGGTCACGAAGGCCGTAGGCAAAGCAATATTTTATAATGTACATCACACGTTATCACCCCTAAACCTGATAAAAAATGCGTTAGTTCATTAATTAATCGGAGCAGACAACACCTGCAAGTCGCGTGCCCGACATAGACAGGCAGGGGACGAGTCCACAGTATGACAGCTTGAGACATACTGAAACGATTTTAATGTCCAAAATGACGAGAAAACAAAGTTAACAATTACCAATAAATTTAAAGAATATTTCAAATATAGCTTGACCCTTGAATTTTTAAATACATTACTGTTCATCCGGTTCTCCGTATACAATGTTCATATAATAGTGCACGGATTAGCCTATCCCCCATTGAGACTCTGTACCGCTTATCAAGTGACGTCTGTTGGAATTAAATGCAACCTGGACTTCCTTCCTTATATGTAATAATGTTATTTGGTAAAACACATAGGGTGTGGTAGAATCTGTTATATATGTCCCGTCATCTTGTCACATGTATTGTTATACTGCTTGGGCAGTGGCGTTTATATAGGCTAGTCCAGTTCGCCTATACTTGATTTAATAAAATATTGTTTAAACCAATACATGCGGCTGAGACAGTTTTGGAGTGAAGGATTACCAACTTCACTCCAGATCACTCCAGCTTTAGAAAGAGGATTAACATTGATAACACTGCATTCGAATTTGTTCAATAGTCTGCATTGTTTACAGCCCTCCGCTGTATTTGCTTGTGGTACACGTACGTTTACGTCTATACTGGATGTTGCTTCATCACTGTCTTCTGTTTCTTATCACCTTGGCAATACATATGCTTGACCGACCATAATCACTAAATTAACACTGAATTAAGAACAAGCCAGAGTAGTAGTGTAAACCCCGATTCGGTCCCCTTTCACCCGGATGTAAAAATGACGTCACTTCCGGTTTGGGTGAATGGAGCGTGACCTTTGGACATGTCCAGACTTGTCTGTGTCTCTCCGTGTCTTTTGATGTACTGGGGCTTTTCCCGACCGCCATTGTGGGAAAATGGCGGATTTACCGGAAAGACCCGAAGGTGACCGCCATTGGCCGCCATTGTTGGAAAATGGCGGATAATGGCGGATATTGACCGGAAAGACCCGAAGGTGACCGCCATTGGCCGCCATTGTTGGAAAATGGCGGATATTGACCGGAAAGACCCGAAGGTGACCGCTATTGACCGCCATTGTTGGAAAATGGCGGATAATGGCGGATACACCGGAAACACCCGAAGGTGACCGCCATTGGCCGCCATTGTGGGGAAAAAACGTAAAAGGGGCGATTTTTAGTGGTTTGGTGTATTCATTGTACTGCCCAACGAAGCTATCTCACCTACCTGCCTGCCTGACCAGCCTGCCTGCCTGACCAGCTTGTACTGACGAGAGGAGGGCCTCACTGCAGCATGAGACGTGGAGAAGATTTTCCATGGGACCCAGCAGCACCTCCGGTTGAAGTCTTGCCCGAAGACGAGCGTGTGAGTGACATTTATCGACGTCACTGGGCTACCATACGCCATTGTTTTCACCGTGACCGTCGTCTATTGGACTTGTATAACTTTCGGCTGCAGGACCTCACGTATCTGTCTACCTATGCCGAGAACATTTTCACAGACCAGGTGACAGCGTTCAAGTTGAATATGACATTCGGTTACATCTTACGGCACAAGGAGACGGACCAGGTGCGGTATTATTACCCCAGCAATAATACCTATGTGTTTGACCAGCCGTTCACGGTGACGGATGCGATTTCTCTGGAGCCACTCATCGACCAACTGACTACGTTGGACCCATTGGAATGGGCCCGGTTGCAACGCCCCAATACCAAATGGCTTGTGGAAATGGTGACCAACGTCACATTTTTCGTCACCAAAATGAGAGATCATCCTATCGGTGCTCCTGTACTACTACCACCTTGGCTGCTTCATCGACACGGACTGTATGCATTAACGGGAGGCAACAAAGGACCATACAAAGACCGGAAATGTCTGTTTCAGTGTTTGGCCGTGCATCTGGATGAGAGTGATCCCAAGGGTTGTGATAGAGTGGCCAATGGCTATTGGGAACAGTATTTAGAGGAGCGAGACTTGGATGAGCGGCAGTTCCGTGGAGTCCCGTTCAAGTATTTGGATGTCGTGGAAACTCTGTTCAACATCAATATCTTTGTATACCGATTACGATGCGAGGAGGACATATTTGTGGCTGAATTGGTTCGTCGTTCAACAGAACGGTATGCTTCTACGATGAAAGTCAATGTCTTCGACGACAATGGGGTGAGTCATTTTTCGCTGATCCACAATATGACCCTGTACGCCCAGTCCTACAGTTGTGCCCAATGCCATCGGGTGTTTCACCACTCTGGCGACCTACATAAGCACGAGAAGATTTGTGACAACAGTGTGAAGCGAAAATTTCCTGGCGGTGTGTATCATAATACGCCTACTATTTTCGAGGAACTGGCAGATGAGGGTCTTATCATACCGGAGGAGGACCGTTATTTTCCCTACCGGGCGTGTTACGATTTTGAGGACCAGTTGGAGCCCATGGACATGTTCTCAGCGAAAACGCAGTGAACGCAGCGCCATATTCCCCTCAGTGTGAGCATTT
Organism: Hanleya hanleyi; assembly: GCA_036873755.1. Classification (NCBI taxonomy): domain Eukaryota; kingdom Metazoa; phylum Mollusca; class Polyplacophora; order Lepidopleurida; family Hanleyidae; genus Hanleya; species Hanleya hanleyi. The sequence continues at coordinate 48,786 of JAVTVY010023924.1, read as the reverse complement.
CCAGCAACGTACCCGGCTATGACGCTGCACCGGTCTGTTTCGTGTCATTGGGGTATTCCCATGAATTGATCACCCGCATGATGGAGTATTTAGAGGAAGTCAGTGCGGCCAGTACGGAATTGTTGGTGTCCAAGTTCCAGGATGTACTGGACCAACTGGACGATCGGATTCCTATACCGGGTGTATCGTTTAGTGACGATGAAGAGTCAGAGTCGGAGTCGGAGTCGGAGTCGCAGCCGGAACCCATGCAGTCGCAGGATGTCCCTTTACCTAAACCGTATGCGGAGAAATTGAAAGCGCGCTTCCTACAATACCTAGGGCAGTTACCGGTGCTCGGTTTCAACTCGGGGCGATACGACTTGAACATGGTGAAGGAATTTCTCTACCCATACTTGGCCCAGGCTAATACCATCAAGTCTGTCATCAAGAAGATCAAGAGAGAGAGAGAATTAGGGTTTAACGTCGCATTCAGCAATATTTCAGCTATATAGCGACGATCAAGAAGATCAATAATCATATGGCCCTCACTACCACATCACTCCATTTCCTGGATGTACGGAACTACTTAGCTCCCAATTATAGCTATGATCAGTGGGTGAAGGCGTATGACTGTGCACAAACCAAAGGGAGGTTCCCTTACACGTATATATCGACGCTCAACCGTTTGGAGGAAACACAGTTGCCACCCCGGGATGCGTTCTTTGACGATTTGAAGCAAGTGGAATGTCCGGAAGACACGTACCGACACATGCAGACCTTGCGAGATTTCCTGATATGGTATAATAACTTAGATGTGGTTCCTTTCCTGGAAGCGGCCGAGAAAATGGTTCAACTCTTTCGTCGTGAAATGCACGTCGACATCTTCAAGGAGTGCTTGAGTTTACCGGGTCTGGCGCTTCGCCATCTTTTTCAAGAGTTTCCTACCTACTTCTCGCTGATACAGCAAAAAGATGCGGACATGCATGATTGTCTAAAGCAGAACATTGTCGGCGGACCTAGTCTTATTTTTCACCGTTATCACGAGAAGGACGTCACTACTCTCCCCGGTGGGAAACCCTGTGCTAAGATCATCGGATTCGATGCGAATGCCTTGTACCTGTGGTCTCTGGCCCAACCTATGCCCAGTGGGCATTATACACGTTGGTTGGCATAAGGCCAGCATTTCACACCGCAACGCACTCCCTACAAGCATCTGGCTGACCAGCAGTTGGATTGGGAACCCTATCGACGGGGAATTTATATACGCCATCAGACCAACGCCACAGAGAAGCGCATAGGAGATCGTCGACTCCCCGTCGATGGGTTTGCCCTGGTGGGTAGAACACCCACCGTATTCCAATTTTACGGCTGCTATTGGCACGGCCACGGATGCCATTTCAGCGCTGGACGCTTCAACGAACGACGTGGAAAAACACCGGAAGAATTACGCGAAGAAGTGCAGGAGAACGGCGATTACGTGAAAGAGAGAGGATACCATCTTATCGAAATGTGGGAGTGTGAATTTCACACCATGTGCCAGGCCCTGCCACATTTACGTCGTTTCCTAAAAGAGCGCGAGTACCCGCTCAGTCGTCGGCGACTCCTGAGTCTGCCACAGATGTTCGGCGCCATTCGTTCCGGGGACCTCTACGGCTTTGTCGAATGTCCCCTCTCAAGCCCCTCTTCGCCCAGTGCCCTCCCATCTTTAAGAACACGCTGGTGGGTCGGGATGATATTGGAGACACCATGGGGGCCTATGCTGAGCAACACGAGTGTTTGCCTCGACCTCGACGGATGTTGATTGGCAGTATGTGGGCAGAGAAAATCTTGCTGGGCACTCCGCTACTACAGTGGTACATGCGCCACGGTCTGGAAGTCACACGCGTATACCAAGTGATACAGTACGTACCCAACGCCTGTTTTGCGGAGAATGCCGACATCGTGACGTCTGCCCGTCGTCAATGTGATCAAGATCCGAGTAAGGCCATCATCGGTGAATCGTGGAAATTGACGGGCAATGGCTATTATGGCAAAACGGTCACGAACCAGGATAAGCACGTGAACGTGAACATCTGTACTACTCCACAAGCCCGCAAAAAAGTGAATTCTCCTCTGTTTCGCTCCGTGGAGGTCATCGATGACGACACGTATGAAATCACTTTAGCTAAAAAGACTATCCGTTACAACCTGCCCCTGCAGATTGGATGTATGGTATACCAGGTGGCCAAGCTCAGGATGCTCCAGTTTCTATATGATTTCATGGGTGTGTATTTTAATCCATCAGACTGGCAACTCATGGAGATGGATACAGACTCGGCCTACATGGCCGTCTCTAATGCAGATTGGGAGTCCCTGGTTAAACCCGAGTTACGTGCACAGTATGAAGCGGAACGGGACCAGTGGCTACCTCGACGTGACCATTACCAGTACGACAAGCGTACGCCGGGCCTCTTCAAGCTGGAGTGGAGTGGGGATGCCATGATTGCTCTCTCCTCGAAGACGTATTATTATTACGGTGGAGACGAAAATAAGTTTAGCTGCAAAGGGGTGAACCGGCGCGATCCCAACATCGACAAAGCCTTGTACCTGAACGTGCTGCAAAGCCAGGCCAGTGCGAGTGGGACTAACCGAGGATTTCGCGTGGTGGACCACCAGATGCGGACGTACATCCAGCAACGAGACGCCTTTACTTTCTTTTACCCGAAACGGAAAGTCCTTCCCGATGGCATCAGTATCACTTACCTGGACTTGTGAAAATTTCGAACTATGACTTTTGATACACGAGTTAAAAACTGTAAAGTCAGGATGGCCGAGTGGTCTAAGGCGCCAGTTAACAGTGCTGGTCTGCGAAATGCAGAACGTAGGTTCGAATCCTACTCCTGACAGGGTTTTTTGTACATACCACCTGTATTCTATTGTACATACCACCTGTATTCTATTGTACATAGTCTAACCCTTCTTGTTCACTTAAATAAAAAAAGTCAAAACCATCATTTTGTGTTTTCATGAATCTTTTTTTATTCAACATCAATGAACGTCAGAACAACAACGTCATAACATAAAAAACAATAGTACTGCGCAGTGCATTGAATCAATTAAGTTAACCAGAGAAATGGAGCATGCACATTAAAACGAGAGGCAGTCCAGTCATAGACGAGTACATCACGGTCTTCGGCTTGACAATAATCATCAAACATTTGTAGGATCGTTTGCATAGAATGTCCTCTACTCCGGTGAGTGAGATAAAACACACAGTACTGTCCGCAGACACTACTCAAGGGTCCTTGTAATCTTTTAGTATTCCAACGCCACACTGTAGTAGATAGGTCCATGAACTTCACCAAATCGGAATGCAGGGTGCAAGTCCGTAGGAATCAAAGTATTCGCCTTGGCCTAGGGTGTCCACGTACACAGCCACCCAATGTTCACCGGGTCGATTACCAGGGTCTGTATTCAGGATGTAGGCTGCTGGGGTGGTGGGGGTGGTGGGAAACACATTGCGTGGAAACACACCTCGAAAGGGTACCCGAGGATCTCGCTGGAGTATGGCCATCAGCTGCTCTGTATCCATGACTCTAGCTGCCGTAGTCACACAGGACGTTTCTTTGCTGATCCACGCTGATGACGTTATCAAACTCGGCGTAGCAAATCACGTTAATGGTCTGGGCTAGAGCGACCGAGAAACGCAGTTCCAACCGTAAGTTTCCTTTCTTTAGCAAGGCCAGTTGATGATCGTGTTCCAAGGTGGGGGTGAGGTCGAAGGCGAACAAAGTGTACCCACGGTAAGTCTCGTCGACTGATGGTATTTCCTTCGTCCTGGTTGTTTTGTCCTGTGGCTGTAAACAGGTTCAGGTAGCTCCGCACATAGTGTTGGTTACCAAAATCGGGTTGTAATGGGCGGGCTGGAATTTGATGGCCGGCCACGTGCAGTGCCAAAAAGTTGAGGTTGAAATGTTGAAACTGGAACGGATTCTCACTCCACTGTCCATTGAAAGCGGTGTTGGTCACACACGCCAGGGTAAGACGTTTAGGGTGATCCCCTAGAAATAAATTTTCACGATTGGCCATCATCGTACCTGCTGGCACAGAGAACACCTTGGTCTGTACGCGTCGGATGGGGTACAGGGCTGGTTTTTTCGATAAGGCTTCCATGTGACTCAGCAACACACCCTGTTGCAAATCCACCGTACGGACAAACAGGGCTGCATCTTCAATGACGATGTTGTATTGGGGACCAGCAGCTTCATCGGCCATCAAGGCGAACGTGGGTGTGGAACGGATCAACTTGATCTTGATGGATACACCGTTCATCATGTAGCGGTCTTGCAGGAACAGATCGGCGTGCAGTCGTCCCATGATATCGACGGACTTGCTAGTGGTTGTAAACTGCCTGCGCATGGCGAACCCATTATTGGTAGCTGTCACGCTATTCATGGCTCCGGGTGTAGGTTTGCAAGTGTGTTTTTTTCCATCTTCACCGTACGACAACAGCGTCTCGATGTAGGCTCGGTACGGGTACGTATTGGTGGACGTACTGATGAGTTTATCGTTCAGACTGATATCCACCTGTTGGAACAAGGAGTGCAGCCAAAGATTCACCGGGCCTACCACCGTATCGTCCGCCATGGGCGTCCCGTCGTTGTCCATTATTTTGGCTTTCACGTACAAGTACGTGTGGGCTAAATCCAGGTAGGCCGTATGTTTGTTTTCAATGGTAAATTCCAGGGGTCCCGTACCCGTCAGGCTAGTCAGGGGTCGATGTTCTACCCAACGTCCTTCGGCCACACTGGTCTGTGTGGGTGGAATAGTCCACAAATCCAATTCACTGTTGGTAGACGGACACGACTCGGAGTGAATGAATGCCATTATGCGAAGATGTCTATCTTACTCTTCTTCTTCTTCCGGGGTGTGCGTCGTCGGTGTGTCGGCCGTCGAATGACTCTTCGGTGTGCCCGTGGTTGTCTTTTAAGGGCTTTGGCTTCTCGGGCCCGTCGTTTCAAGGCTTGTCGGGGTGCCGTGCCTCCCAAGACATCACCGGCCACGTGCAGTCCACTGCGTACCGCTTGTTTACCCACCGCTTTGACACCCCGTGTCACCAAGGGCAAGAACATTTTGACGATGCTGCCCAGTATGTTACCCAATCCGTGACCTCGTTGCATGCGTGCACCGCTAAAGATGGGCAAGCTACCTCCCGTTTGTTTCTTGTAGTAGTCGGCATAGCTGGCCGTATGGCACTGGTAAGGCACGTACATTATACGAAGTGAGGAGAACGTGCTTGTCGGAAATGAAGTGTCAGCACCACTTTCCCTCGTTCGAATGCGACCGGGTGTCCCGTGTCATCTCTTATATCCACCGTGATCGTGTTGATATCGGTGTGTCGTACGGGTAGGTAGAGTATGTGGTTGAAACTCTGGGTCACTTGATCGCCATACTTCTTTCTAATGGGTACCACCCGTAACAGAGGTGTGTTCACATCACCCACAATATGGCTGTCCACCGCGTCCGAGTAGACGTAGAGTCCGTACATACCTACTTTCATATCCATCACAACGTCACCGTTGTCGGTGGTGGGACCCGTGTAGACGCTGTAAGGCAGACCTAACATTTGCTGTAGCTTAGGACTGAGTTTCACACCCACGTTGGGGCTGAGCAGGAGACAGGCCTTGTCGTTGTGTGCGTTGACATCGAAGATCACGTGATTCTTGAAGGGATAGGTTTTCAGGGGTCTTGAACTATTCGTCACCTTCCGTAGAGACTTGTAATTCAACAAGGTGGTCAGACCCTCTATGAACGTCTTGGGCGTATCGTATTGGCCTTCGGGGAGAGTGAGTCGGTTTACTGTGCCTTCGTAGATCACTTCGTACCATACTTCTTTGCCTCGCACGTTGTACCACGAGTAAGGGTATTGAATATCCACCAGTCCACATTCCCACCGTCCAGGTAAATGCAACGGTTGCGGTAATTGAGTCACGTACTTGGCCAAGGTGTTGTCAGGAAACACATCGAGTGAACTGTTACTGGGCAACGTGAGGTAAAACATGACGACTGAGCTTTCTGGCTTCTGCACCGGGCTTTAATAGGGTTCCCAGGCCTTGGGCGGCTGACCTCGGCGTCGTGATCGTCGCGGTGACTTAGATCTGGGAAGTTGCAGGGGATGGCGTGGTGACGAAGTAGGTGCCCGTCGTTGTGGTGTTTTGGGAGGTGACTCCGGTGCCCAAGAAGAGGGTGGTGGTGGTGGTTGGTGTCGTCTACTCGTCGATGGCTGCTGCATAAAGGCCCAACGGTTAGGATTCCCTACCAATTCTTGAGGGGTGTGTGTGTCTTTTAACCCCTGAGCAAAGGCTTCCCAGCCCGGTGGATTAGAGTGTTTGCGAGAGCGCACCGTATCATTGATCAAATCGGTGATATGAGACCCCGGCACCACTTGGTTTCGAATAAGCAGTTCCCCCTGATCGCTCCAACTCATATCGGGATTCTGTTTCACCCGGTCCAACAATAAACGAGCCTTGGTCTTGAATGCCTTAGGGACACTGGCCAACACTTCCTCTTTCAGCTGAGGTGATGATGGTGGCGGTGTGAGTGTTGGCGCTGCGGGTAGTGGTGGTGTACTACCCCTATATTGATCCATAAACGTCTTGTACAGGTTCAGCGTGTGATGGTAGAGTTGAATTTTCTCGTGATCGGGTAGTCGACGTTGGAGTATACTATTCATCTCTTCGTCGAGAGACTGGAGTTGTTGAACCGTGGCAGGCACGGGATAGGGTGATTGCAAACTCTGTAACAGTCGAGGTTCGACCAGCATCATTTTTTTCGTATGTTCCATGTTAGCGTCCCAAGATGGATCCTACTAACGGTCCCAGTACGGTGGCGGCTAAGGGTGCGAGGAGTGCGCCGAGAAATCCACCTCGCTGTAACACCTGTTTCTTTTTCTTTAAACTGCCCGTCTTCTTCACCAGCGTTCGGAGACCCGTCTTGTGCCGTTGCAATTTTCCTTTCTGCAGGGAACTGAGAGGAACATTCCCTTTTAACACATTATGAGCGACTTCACACAAACACCGTACCAATTCTGCGTCCGCGCCGCGCACCAGGGCCCGGCCCACCTCCGGTGGCGCGCTGCGTAATACGCGGAGGGCCGGCGCGTGCTTCCGTATCCGTGCAGACATGATGAGGAAGTGAATGCTAGAGGGGGTGTGTCTTCTTCTTTTATTTGGGTGTGTACACCGTCTGGAACTCGCCGGGAAAAATGTGGGTGCGCAATCGAAGTGCCGAGGGCGTCTCTTGTTTCAAGTCGATGAGTAGATACCCGTGAGCCCCTTGGGTGGCATCTTCAAAGGCTTCCCGCGCAAAGGCCGTGTTTTTAGGGTACATCTGTTTCGCCAGGTGCATAATTTGTGATGCGTCTCTGGGGTTTTTGAATAAGACCACATACTGAGCATTCAAACTAATGTTCCTGTGCTCTTTGTTCTTACTGAAGAGATTCTGCACGATGTAGATGATGCTCAACCGACGATGATGGCTTCCTTTGGTAAAAAGCCGGGTGACTCGAGTGTCCGTTTCGGTCATCAGATCGTCTACCACGACCAACGTGTCTTCTGGGGTGTCCTCTGGGGGTAATCCGTCCACCAAGGTGAGTCCAGGGATGCGTGCCAGTTCCTCGTACGCAGGTTGCCAAGCTCCATCACACCACAGGATGTGAGCCACGGGAGGTGAAATCAGGACTGACCCGTGTTGGATGAGCCGTTGAACGAACTGTGTTTTTCCCGACCCGGTCGGTCCAGCGATGAGACACGTGAAAGGATGCTGCCACTAGGATCCATAGAGTTATGTTTGTCGGCGATGGTAGTCGTGCGGGTACCGTTGCCGTGGTAAACGTGGTACTCGTCCCACTCTATGTGTTAGCGTCGTGGTGGTGGAGGTGGTAGGTGTTCTATGTTGCCGTGGTCTGGTGGAAGGTTCGCTTCTGAGGGTAGATACGGGAGGCTGGCGGGTGAAAAGAGGACTAGACCGCGTAGTGGGCTGGGTGTGTGGTGATAGGGTCTGCCTTCCGCTTCTGAGGGTAGATACGGGAGGCTGGCGGGTGAAAAAGAGGTGGAGTAGTAGACCGCGTAGTGGGCTGGGTGTGTGGTGATCTGGTCCGCAGCGTGGTAGGAGAGAGAGTGGTGGTGGTGTTGGGTGATTGCACGTTGAGGTGGGGCAGCACTTGGACGAATGGCGGGTAGGTTGAAACAGGATATCAGGTACGCCAAATCATAGAAGACTCCTCCAAATAAGGTACCCAGAAGCACTACTACACACACCACGGTACCGACTTGTCCTTTTCGAGTCCGTAGCAGTAAGGGCAGATGTGCACTATCCATGGTACAACCCTACACTGAAGGTTGTAGGCGATGTGAGGTAGAATTTATAGCCGTTTCATGTCACGGGCTGACACCCAGGAATTAAACGAACTGGGCCAACCTTGCCATTTGACGAAATGATAGGGGATGCCACGTCGACGTTCCGTTTTCAAAATCTTTTCCACCGTGTAGTAGTCTTTCCGTGTTTTCACCACCGGTTGTAATTCTGCCTCGTAAAACGTGTCTTGCAGTGTTTCTCCTTGTAGATCTTCCAGTTGATAGACGTGTGGATGTCGAGGCTTATGGCAAACGATGACAAAGTGCTCGTCACTCCAGTTGGGCAAGTAACTTTTCTCAAATTGCCCTTTGACTTTACTGATCCGTACCACATCTCCGCGTTTGTAACGGGGTGACGTGAGTGGACTGGGGTCTATCGAGTACAGCGTACGGCGCACTTGATGTTCGTTGCGTTCTGTCACATCGAGGAGAGCTCGCTGGATACTGCGATGATAGGCTCGATTGTACCCTTGGACCAGTTGAGGTAGTACATCGATGTACCGTCGGGTGTTTTTGGCGGTAAAATACTTGTACATTCGTCCTTTGAAGGTACGATTGAATCGTTCCACCACAGTAGGCTTTGGTCTCGTTGTACGTATGGAAGAAAAACACCTTCTGTTTCTTAAGAAAGGCTTGAAAGTGACGGTTGAGAAATTCTGTGCCTTCATCCGTTTGCAAATAGAGGGGTTTGCGTCCCGTCTTGAAAATCTGCTGGAACGCGCGTACCAGATTCTCTCCTGTTTTGGTCCGGATGGGTAGTACCCATGCGTACTTGGATAAAATATCGATACAGGTCAACATGTACCCATGTCCATCATTGTGGGGTGCAAATCGACTCATATCGACCAAATCGGCCTGCCATTGTGCGTCTACGCCTCCTACGATGACTCGGTTACGGCGAAAATGTCGTCGGGCTGCTCGATGTAAGCTATAAGTGTCTTGGGTTTTTAACCATTCTCGAACTTCAGTTCGACTGATGCCTTGGGAATGTGCAGCTCGAGCGAGCGCTCCCACAGGGCTATAAGCGGCTGGACTGGTAGGGTTGTAATACAAATCGGTTAACACCTTGTTCGCAGTGGTACGCCACGTAGATTCCGCCCGCCCATCTTTTCTCATCCCCTTTCGGGTGCCTGTCTTCCTACCCCTCATCGGGGTGCCCCTGGTGTGAGTCCCCGTCCGGGTTGCGCTGTGGTGTGTTCGCTTCATGAGTAGACACTGACACTCTAGCCTCTGTGCACCCTATATATATAGTACTTCATCGACCATGGGGATTACTTTTTCCAAGGCTGTCCATAGATCAGGGTCCAGAGTAAAACCACCTCGCTTCAGACAGAGGAGTCGAGCAAAATAGGGACCGCGGAAAATGTAAACGTCGTCACACAGGTGAATGCTATCACCGTCGAGGTCACCCAACAACACCCGTTTCAAGGTAGTCCAGCCTTCCGGGGATAAAGAGACACGCGCTGGTTCAGACGTACACCAACACCTACTGTCGTCATCGATGAGCTCCACTCGTTTGGGATACAACAATAGGGTGCAGTCCGGTGTAAGAGTGCGGGTAGCTACAGAGTGCGCCTGGGGGTGCAGTACGTCGTGGACGTCGGTGATAATAGCTTTCAGCGCCTGCCATAATGCCGGACGGAGTATGATAGAGGGACCACCACGCTGTTCTAAAGGGGGAAAAAAAGAATCATCTCTACCACTTCGTAGGTAGACACCGACTCCCACGTGCATGAAATCGACTTCGGGCTCTTTTCCCTGTAACAACCGTGTCAATAGAGTCCATCCTGCTAGGGTTAAACATAGCTTCACCTCTCGCGGATGTTCTTCGATGAGCTGCAGTGGATGGTCATAGACGATCAGGATGACGTCAGGCGTGAGTTGGAACAAGGCAAGCTCCCCAAGTGCTCCGTGCGCTGCCATGGTGGTGAATGACAAAACACCGACGAGGCAAGTCTGTATATATCGAAGGGGATGCACTTCTCCCCTTCGTGAAAGTCCGTGATGACTCGTGTCTATTAAAAAACCCTAGTCCGTAGCCGTACACGTTATAGGCTTTTTTTCGCACCTCTCTCTATCCGTACCCGTATACATTATAGTTTTTATTCCACCCTCTACCTTCGTGAAAGTCCGTGATGATTCGGGCTGTAATGTTATAAAGATAGGAATGGACTTTAACCTAGGAATTGATTATAGGTGAATTTGGTGCAAAATAGGCGGATTGTAAATTAACCCAGGAAGGGTCGTCGCGTGGACCTCGGCGTAGGCACCTTGTAGTCCACCAATCAGCGATGTGTACATCGACTCTAATGTTATCAATACACGCAATCATTTAACATAGGAATTGGCCATAGCGAATTTTGGTGCAAAATGAAGGGATTCTGACGGCACCCAGAATGCATCACTGGCGCCAATACAGTGCTGTACATGTTTCAAAGGCCCTTTTCAGGGCCAACCGTAATGTTATAAAGATAGGAATGGACTTTAACCTAGGAATTGACTATAGGTGAATTTGGTGCAAAATAGGCGGATTGTAAATTAACCCAGGAAGGGTGGTCGCGTGGACCTCGGCGTAGGCACCTTGTAGTCCACCAATCAGCGATGTGTACATCGACTCTAATGTTATCAATACACGCAATCATTTAACATAGGAATTGGCCATAGCGAATTTTGGTGCAAAATGAAGGGATTCTGACGGCACCCAGAATGCATCACTGGCGCCAATACAGTGCTGTACATGTTTCAAAGGCCCTTTTCAGGGCCAACCGTAATGTTATAAAGATAGGAATGGACTTTAACCTAGGAATTGACTATAGGTGAATTTGGTGCAAAATAGGCGGATTGTAAATTAACCCAGGAAGGGTGGTCGCGTGGACCTCGGCGTAGGCACCTTGTAGTCCACCAATCAGCGATGTGTACATCGACTCTAATGTTATCAATACACGCAATCATTTAACATAGGAATTTGCTAGTGCGAATTTTGGTGCAAAATGAAGGATTGTAAATTAACCCAGGAAGGGTTGGGGTCCACACTATTGACCAATCAGCAGACCCGAATAAGAGCCAATGAGATCTCCATAAAAGAGCCAATCCGCTATCGCTAAAAAGAACCAATGAAGCCAGCATCACCCCATTGAAACAGCCAATGAAAATCTGCTGTATTTCAGTATAAAGCCAGCGGGCGCGTGGTGAGCGTCATTCCAATCACTTTTGACAGACTATCAAGACGTATCAAGATATTGAAGAAGAAAATGAACAACAACCAAGTGGCAAAGATGTCGACCACAAAGGCCTCGGGGCGACTAGTGGCGGCACGGAGGGAGGCACGGAGGGAGAGGGCGGAGGCAGTGAAGGCGGTGAAAGATTTCTGGCTAACACAACTACAAGGCTGGTGCCGACAAGTGGATACCCATTTTAATGAAGAAGTGGCGAGGAATCCGCGCGTGCTGATCGTGCTGGCCAGGACGATGAGCGACGAGGACTGGTTGGTACATTTAAAAGGGGCGATGGAGTTATATCCACCACCCCCACAACTACCACCCCCACAACAACAACAACAACAAGAGCCCGAATTCGTGGATATCAGCGCCATACCACCAGGGAATTTGCTATAAGAGATGCCCATTAGTGATGTCCACGATGAGCCACAACAACAACAACAACAACAACATCGATACACCTTGGAACCGTACAACTACTTTTCAGTCAGCAATTTTACGGAGTAGACAGGCAAACTCCCCCTGAATAAAACAGGGTAAACAAATTGACCTCAACGGCCCTTTTCAGGGCCAATCAAAGGCCCTTTTCAGGGCCATCCCAATCTACCGAAAGGGGAACTTCTAACTTGGCACATTCAATTCAAATCAGGTCCTACATCATCTCCTCTATATTCTATATAATTACCAATCTCCAACTCCAAAAAAACAATCCCTGCCCCTCAACGGCCCTTTTCAGGGCCAACCCCTTAAAATCTTCCAACACACAGGGGTTTTTTTCTCAGTGTTTAAGGGCCAACCCATGCAAAAATTTTTAGCCAATTTTGTGCAAAATCTGAGGATTGTAAATTAACCCAGGAAGGGATGGGCGCGCGGACCTCGGCGTAGGCACCTTGTAGGCACCAATCAGCGACGCGTACATCGACTCTAATGTTATAAATAGACGCAATCATTTAACATGGGAATTTGCTATCGCGAATTTCGTGTAAAATGAAGGGATTCTGACGTGACCCAGAATGCATCACTCGCGCCAATACATAGCTGTACATGCATTGGGCTAGAGAAAGTGTTTCAGGGCCAACCCTAATGTTATAAAGATAGGAATGGATTTTAACCTGGGAATTGGCCATAGACGAATTTTGTACAAAATCTAAGGATTGTAAATTAACCCAGGAAGGGTTGGGCGCGCGGACCTCGGCGTAGGCACCTTGTAGGCACCAATCAGCGACGTGTACATCGACTCTAATGTTATAAATAGACGCAATCATTTAACATGGGAATTTGCTATAGCGAATTTCGTGTAAAATGAAGGGATTCTGACGTGACCCAGAATGCATCACTCGCGCCAATACATAGCTGTACATGCATTGGGCTAGAGAAAATGTTTCAGGGCCAACCCTAATGTTATAAACATAGGAATGGATTTTAACCTGGGAATTGGCCATAGGCGAATTTTGCGCAAAATATGAGGATTGTAAATTAACCCAGGAAGGGATGGGCGCGCGGACCTCGGCGTAGGCACCTTGTAGGCACCAATCAGCGACGGGCATTATTCGGTTACCGTACATTCATACTAATACCTGGACGCTGTTAGTAGGAAGATTTTCCATTGACTCAGTGTTATTTACCTATTGTTACCTAGGTGTGTGTGTGTGTGTGTGTGTGTGTGTGTGTATGTGTGTGTGTGTGTGTGTGTGTGTGCATGTGCAGGACTTGGTGTTATTTTTTGTGCTTTGAGTTACAAGTTTCCTCTTTCGGAAAGATTGGGTGGCCCTGAAAAGGGCCTTTGAAAGATGTAAGGGGTTACATCGTTGGGAACAGGTCGGCTTGCCTTCTCTGAGTACACACCGGGCATTTCAACCCTATGAGTTTACACACTATGGGGTTGTCATCGTCCGTAGGCTCTCGTATTCGGGGTATTCGGGGTATTCGGGCATGTCGGTGTATACAGGCTATACACAAGGCTTGATGGCCACAGGGGAAAATGGCGTATTTGGCGAAGTGATTAGAGCATTCCACGCAGCGTAAATACTGTGCTGCTTTGCATTCTGTGTTTGGCGCCAGTCTTCTTCCTATTGCAGCAGTGTAGAACACGATGTCTTGCTGCTGCTGCTGCTGCTGTAAACCTCCCATTTCTTGTTGTTCTTTTTTTCTATTTTCTTGGTCTTGTTGGACATTTTCTCTTTCTGTTGCTTGGTCTTCTTTCAGTAATGGAGGCTGTAAAATACCCATCTGTTCTTCTTTTCTCCTTTCTGTTTCTTGGTCTTGGGCTTGGGCTTGGGTTTGGGCTTGGGCTTGATGTTGTTGTTTGTAGATATCTTCTAGCACTCGGTCAATTTGGTCAAATCGTTGGTATTCGAGTGCCGTAACATCCGCTGTCACTTGTGCTCCTGGGTGGTCTTCATTATCACCGCCCTGTACCGGTTGGTGTTGTTGTTCATCTTTAAATAGGTCTTGTATAATATCATCCAGCCATTGGTCATCGTGTACCATATCGATGTTCTCTAGCGGTTGTAGTTCATCATCTATGATGAACTCTCGTAATAGGTTGTCAATATCCATGGTTTCAGCTTGAGCCATGATGTAATTGTGAATGAATGACTAAATACTGCGCGCTATTTATAGTGTAACCATAGAGCACGCGCATGAACGCGCGGACGTCAGCGAAATCTTTAGATGACATCTTTGCGCTGGCCTAGGCAGAAATGTTTGTGTTTGTTTTGCAACTTTAAACCGGTGTGATTTTGCAATAAATGCGAGTGGACGTATAAAATTTATTTCAACTTGAATTGGGGCAACTCATCGTGTAGCATTGAAAAATTCAGAAGGCTAGCGGCAGGGTAACTCACTATTTTTAATGATTTTATCGATTTTTACACCCGTAATGTTATGGATAGGGTGGTATGGAAAACCCGGTACACTTGAAATAAATCGGTTTACCCCCATAAAAATACGTCAGGTATGTTCCTCACAGCCTTATAATGTCACCCTGAAAATTGCAGCAGGTTTATCGAAAGAAAAGTAGGAATTTTTATCGTATTACGCGGGCTACGGTAACACAACACTATACAGTGTGAAGGCAAATGTGAGTACAGCTATGCATGTCAATGGCTGTTTTACTGTAGCCCGCGTAATACGATAAAAATTCCTACTTTTCTTTCGATAAACCTGCTGCAATTGTCAGGGTGACATTATAAGGCTGTGAGGAACATACCTGACGTATTTTTACGGGGGTAAAACGATTTATTTCAAGTGTACCGGGTTTTCCATACCACCCTATCCATAACATTACGGGTCTAAAAATCGATAAAATCATTAAAAATAGTGAGTTACCCTGCCGCTAGCCTTCTGAATTTTTCAACGCTACACAATGAGTTCCCCTAGTTCAAGTTGAAATAAATTTTATACGGCCACTCGCATTTATTGCAAAATCACACCGGTTTAAAGTTGCAAAAGAAACACAAAATTTCTGCCAGCCTAGGCCAGCGCAAGGTTTTGATGGAGAGATTTCGCTGACGTCCGCGCGTAACAATGTCGGCCAATGGCCGCCTAGACTATAAATAACGCGCAGTATCTAGCCATTCATTCACAAATACATCATGACTACCAGACGGAGATTACCAGTGAAGAAGATGGCGATCATGTGACAATAATTACAAGCTTACAGCGGGGGCATAATATTGCCGATACGTTGAGACGGCAAAGTGAACAACAAGACCAAGAGGTCAGGGACACTTTGGACGATGAGGATGTCACGGACGAAGAAGAACTCCCCGATCTAGAGTGGTTAAACAGACCCCCAGCAAATACAGCGGCTACCCAAACGCCAACTACCACAACGCCGGCTACGGAAACAGGAATGACAACGCCAGCTACCACACGGCCAGCTACAACAACAACAACAACAGGAATGACAACACCACCACCCTCTTGGGCAGAGGTGACCCGCCTGAACGAACAGATTAATGAAATGAGGGAAGACATGGATCAAATGGAAGATGTCAAGTGTAAACTACAACAACAACTGCATAAGGAAGAAACTAAATCAAACTGTAGTGTGTGTAACAACGAGGAAACCATGTACGCCCTATTCCCGTGCGGACATCTATGCCTATGTCAGGAATGCTGGGTAGCCCTAACATGTATAGGGGGGACGTGCCACTGCAGTGAGACGGACGAACTGCATTTAAAGATCAAGTGTCCCGTGTGTAGGACGTGGGTGTCCGGGGTGAAGAAAATTTACCGCTCGTAAAAAAAGTGTGATAACACTTTCCAAAGGCCCTTTTCAGGGCCACCCAATCTTTTCGAAAGAGAACTTCTAACTCAAAGCACAAAAAACACCAGCTCCCATCACCCCTATGAAAAACTAATAGACTCTTAGTGTTGAATTTTTTAATACAATTATCTTTGCAAAAGAATGAACACTAACATCCATTTTGAATTTTCTACTATTTTTATTAACACAATAGAATGAACGTTTTCACCACAGTAAACTCTGGGTATTGAATTTTAATACAATTATACGCTATGAAGGCGCTTCAATGAACATAGAATGTAGGAATACGATAATGTCTGAATGTTTCAATGCAACAAGACTTGAAATGTTCAATATTTATACAACAAGACTAACACAGTAGAATGAACGTCTTCACCACAGTAGACTATGAGTATTGAATTTTAATACAATTATACGCTATCAAGGCGCTTCAATGAACGTAGAATAAACATAGAATGTAGGAATACGGTAATGTCTGAATGTTTTCATTGCAACACAAGACTTGAAATGTTCAATAGTTATGCAACAAGACTTGTTTGAACTCATCATCGTCTTTCCGCCCCTGGTGCACGTAGATGTAGGTAGCAATCTGTTCACGTGGAATTCTGGGAGGACAGGCAGCTTCCCATGCCAGGGCAATTTGCTCCTCGGTCACGTCCTGTAGTGCCTCAGTGATGAGCGCGTATGATGGTATTATATTGTCCAGACACGTATGCGTGTTTATCGGACTGTTGTTCACACAGCCTGCACATGCTTCGATACGCAAGTGTCGAATGCGAGGTCTGACATGATCCATGAATGTGTCGATGTACTTCTTACAAATATACTGAATCACCTGGTCAGACAGGGCTTCATGAATTATAGCTGTGAGACTCTGCAACTTCCGCCACGCCGTTATTTTCAAGGTGACGCCCTGAGGACAAGGAACACGCTCTTGCGTATCTGACCTCATTTTCCATTTCCGTATATGCACCAGGAGCTGGTCGTTGAATCTACCACAGCTGACAAAGATGTCGTCACCCACATAAAATTTCACTTCGTCACTCCCCTGCTGGTCAATGACCGCATCGACGGCGTAATCAATGGTCTGTAGTTTTAGCCAGGTGTCGAACGTTAAGGCGATATGCCTAGCTGGTCTGTCGTTAAAGGCCGGTGCGTTAAAATGCACTTCTTCGTCTTTGACACTCACAGTTAAATAGGCTGAGAGCTCCCAAATGTTCGTGTGGGCTGCCTGGTAGGCCTGCTGGATAATGTTATTGATCTGCTGCACAGACATAGGAAGTTGCACCTCTTCTTCTTTCACTGGCTCAGGCACTTGCTGGGGCACTGGCTGAAGTACTTGCTCAGGTATTTCTAAAGGTGTTAGTCGGGGCCGTTTGGGTCGTGCACCGCGTTTGGCAGGTACATCAGACTCTGGGTGCGTACGTTTGCTAGCTGTACGCTCTTCGGTGGTGTCCATGACTAAGATATCATCATCTTGTAAATCCTGGGCTTGAAGTAGATCTGCTAGTTCTTCATTTCCCGTCTTCTTCAGCGCCTCCACGAAGGCTAGAAATGCATAGGGGCCACAGCGCAGTAGACCGTCGATGAGGGCTCTGTTTTGTCGTGAAGTGGTTTTCTCCGCCATGATATCTTCGACACCGTGTTTCAGGAGTATGTTTTCCTCCATAAGCAAATCACATAGTTCGGCCACATGCTGCATCTCATCAATGAGGCGAAGACGGTACTGTTGAAGCTTAACTCGCTGGGGTGACTCCATGACTGTGGGCTCAGGCTGGTCAGTAGCTGCTACGGTGTAATAGGCTGGTGAAATTGCACTGGTAAAATGAAAAGCTTCTCCACGTCTCATACAGGCAGGCAAGCAGGCTGGCAGGCAGGCAGGCAGGTTGGCAGGCAGGCAGGCAGGCTGGCAGGCAGGCAGGTCAGGTAGATCAGAGAACTCCGCAGGGTAGTGCAATGAATACACCCAACCACTAAAAATTATGCCCTTTTATACGTTTTTCTACATGCCGCCATGTTGAATTCCAACATGGCGGACTAGTCCGCCATGTTGATTTCCAACATGGCGGACTAGCCGCCATGTTAACCTTGGCCGCCATGTTGAATTCCAACATGGCGGACTAGCCGCCATGTTGACCGCCAGCCGGGAAAAACCCCAGTACATCAACACACACAAACAAGTCTAGACATGTACATAGGTCACGCCTCTTTCAACCCAACCGGAAGTGACGTCATAGTTACATCCGGGTGAAAATTACTTTTAAATCGCCTTTCCCTACTACTAGTAAGATTACTGATACGCAGTCAGAAAGAAGGTGTTGGCCCAACAATCTTTTTTGGTGTTGAGGTCTGGCCATCACCTTACAGTGGTGTTGAGAAATATTGTTGACCAACGTGAACACTTAAAAATGGCGTTGAGGCCAGTTCAACACCAAAATAATGGTGTTGATCAACACCAATAAAGGGTGCTGAAAATGGCTGGACACCATATATTGGTGTTCACTGAGAAGTGCTAATACTGGCTCAACACCAATTACTTGTGTTGGCCAACACCAGTAAAGGGTGTTGGATATGATGTCGGTCAAAATTCAACACCATTTGTTGGTGCTGAGCTCAACAACTTTTTCTTGGTGTTGATCAACGCAATTTTTCTGGCTGTGTACAAGAATGGAAATTTCACAAAACATGTTAATACTAAATAAATATGTAAATTCATTGCACTTGAGGTTATAAATATGTTGATATTCACTCAAAGATGCATATCTTCATATTATACTTCCATAGTACTGAGATTCATACAAGATCATACTTAAACATTGTTTCTCTAATCGATAGAAAAATGATAGAATGATAGAAAAATAATGTAAGACATAATTTCAAGATTTGTTGCATGTATTGCCTACACAAAAACTAATACTCATTTCTCTATGACTGCGAATCTTCCTTTGCTAGGAGGGCATTCAGTAACATGCATGTACATAAAGTGATGGCATGGGTACATTTGACACTTGCACATTTTGCACCATAAACGTTGTATTCCACCACATATTTTCATTTCACATTTTTCGGCCGCATCTAGCGTGAATGAGTGAGTGAATAGGATTTAACGTTGCTTTCAACATTCATTATTTCAGTCATATTGCGACGAACCAACTAAGCACCACCCAGTCAAGTTGCGTTCCTGCTACTTCACAGAAGAAATCTATGAAGCAGCATGGAACCAGACACAAGACAGACAGGACAGTTACATCATGTACATGGCGCAATGAAAACAAGTGATATTACAGAGCTAGACATCACATTATCAAGTTTTTTGAAACATAATTCACCTGATTCTGGCGCTAAAGTTGACGTAGAAACTGTTCGTGAGGAAAAAGTTAATTTAAGTATCTATTGAATTTTATGATCTGTGATGAATTTACTATACAAATGTATTGAAAAGTGCCACTACTTGATAAGCTATACGGTTAGAATCCTAAGCTCCATGTACTTGAATCAGTCAATTGTGATATTGTTCCGAAATCGACAGGACATTCTCCACCGCTGTCAACAGATTATGCAGTCTGAGGATTCTATTACACAGTTGCCTGGCCTGTGGGATATAGGATGGTAGATGTCTACGTATATTTTCAACAAATTATGAAATTAATAGATTTTTGTTTTCAAATAGATTTTTTTCTGAATGTTTTTCTCTTTCATCTTGACTCAAATAAAGTCATTCCCTTTGATGTCAAGCCGAGTTACTACAGTTTTAGTTTTAATTTCTCATCATACCCTGACCTTTTAGGGTATGGTGGAAAATTAAAACTGTAGTAACTCGGCTTAACATCAAAGGAAATGACTATAATTGAGTCAAGATAAAAGAGAAAAACATTTAGGGGAAAAAATCTATTTGGATTTTATTTCTATTATCAATTTTCATAATTTATTGAAAATATACGTAGACACCTACCATCCAATAATTCACTGGCCAGGCAACTGTGCTCTCTATTAGCATGATGAAATGAAACATGAAGGGAGATTGTAGACGGTTTCCTAGGAGTGAGCCAATTGAGACATGTCTAATAAAGGTCATTGTTCATTACGGGAAACGAAAAGTGCCTGTGCATTATTCCAATGAACGAACATGTTGGCTTAGGGCACGGGGAAATACGATAATCGTGATCTGCTCCGTATCTTCTGCAGTTATATTCTGCAATTGAAAAGTGTGCGAATGCTTTTACATGGCGCCTTCTTATTTGTCACTTTTATAACGACAGCTTCATGTTTAACGAAGCGAAAACTGTAAGCCATGGGAATTTATCATTTCATTATATAGTTAGCCTTAGCAGATTGACGATGATTGACGATGTATTTCGCCATATGCCGGGCGGGGGGGCTGTGGGAGGCTGCCCGAGACCAGACCCAAGTTGTGAATTATCTACTTTACAGTCACACTCCTGGTGCATGCGTCTTTGTTTTTCTTAACAAAATCCTATTACAAACGGCCTAAAATCGGCTGTAGTTCACAGGAATTTGTTTTCTATTTTTATAATTTTGTGATAGGGACATTTCGAGACTCAGTATTGGGAAATGACCTTCCAAAACTGCTGGAGGTGTGTCTTTGTTCAAGGCTGGTGATAGCGCAGACGTGTTGTTCCACTGACCAATCAGCTTTGTTCATTTCCTACACATCCTAATATATAACATCTGTTATTACATGGCTACATGTACGTGTAGAATTGTCTACATATGATTTTGCCATGTTTTCGGATGATGGAAACGGTAGGCCGATTAGATCTCTGGATGAAAGAATACTAGTCAGTAATATATGAGTCAGTAATATATGAGTCAGAAATATACGGGTCAGTGATACAAAGGTCAGTGATCTACGGCTCAGTGAGATACGGTCAGCGATATACAAGTCAGTGATATATGAGTCAGAAATATACGGGTCAGTTATATAAAGGTCAGTGATGTACGGCTCAGTGAGGTACGGGCCAGCGATATACAAGTCAGTGATATATGAGTCAGTGATATACGGGTCAGTATGGGTCAGTGATATACGAGTCAGTGATGTACGGGTCAGTGATGTACGCGCCAGTGATATACGAGTCAATGATATGGATTTGACAACATAAATAATCATACTATCTTGTCAGCGTCATGGAGCCCCGTGAAGCTCCCGGGGATTGACATGGGGTGTCTGTCGTTGTGCACACTCCAGGTCATGGTAAGAATAGCTCTCAGTTCCTCAGAGAACTTGTCGTAAGAGGCATCTAACTGGGGCACCCATCGGGATCCCGGATGTGAAAAGGAATGGGACCCCACCCGTGGGGTCTCGGGTGTTAAAAGGAATAGGACCCTACCCGTGTGGTTTCCGGGTGTGAAAAGGAATAGGAACCAACGTCGTGATATGACTGAAATGGTGTTGAAAGCGACGTTAAATCATATTCACTCACTCACTCAGCGCCATGGAATGGTTTTTGATCATTATTCTTTTGCTAGCAGTTTGATGATAGTAATAGTGCCGTGTCAGTAAGGCATTTCCTTTGTGGATGCGGAAGATCTTTATGGACAACTGAATGTTAGAACTGACGCTTAAATTTTATATAACTGGCTTTTGTGGATTTGTGACTTGACAATTCAAAAAGGGTCAAACACTTTGACAATCTGACTGATACCTGCGTGGAGCAGTTGAACTGAGATTCGTGTTTGAACTCCACGACGGCTTCAAGCGGCCATGCCGTAACGACAGATTTCGTCTCACTGACAAGGCGAGTAAGTGAGTGAGTAGGATTTAACGTCGTTTTCAAAAAATTTTCAGTCATATCACGACGGTCCAGACATATGCCAGAACACGAGAGTTCCCACAGTTCCTATTATCATGGACACTGATCAGTCCAGTCAGTGCAGCACCCGATCACCCATCCAATTATTCACCAAACTGAACGTTGCTTAACTTCGGTGATTTGACGAGATGAGCCCAACGTGATACACCGTACCGAATTATAAACGGCTCTATTTATATGACCGCTAACATATATAGCAAATTCTCTCTCGTTAGGCTTATCTCTTGAAAACAGCTGTTTTCAGTTCAGATTTCTTTAATATCAAAGAATGATATTGTGCTTTATTTATTAATTGATTAATTAATTTATTATCTACATTGTACCCATTATTTATTTATTCCTCAATTAATTTATTATACAAATAGATTCATGTTTATACGAGCCCCTATAATGAATAATTGGCAAAAACTTGAACCTGGCAAATATGGCGTGTTTCCATTCATCCGACGTACATTTGACATTGATCAATAATGGTTACCATGTATTTGACCCTAATCAATAATGATTGCTATGTATTTGTTCAAGGCCACCATTTGACCTTCAGTCTTGCTAATTACATCGTAATCATGCCACCATCGGTAACGACATGATTTCCAGGATTAACAGATTCCATGTGCTAGTATTTGTATTCCTGCTTCTACATGGCAGTGTGACTAACGTCACAGGACCTACGAAGTAGGGTAGGCATAGGACTCCGACGCGAACTGAACTCCTGGAAATCCCCCCCCCCCCAGTCGAAATCCTGCCTATATTAAAAATCAACAGAAATTTTCATCAAAAGTATGTCAGCTCAGAACTTGCTGGTAACAGTCCCCTAATGTACCTTCATGCCAAAAATCAAGGTTCTAATGTCAACGGTTCTCCTTATTTTGCCGACGAAAGGATTCGGATGGACTGACTGACTGACTCACTCACCCACTCACTCACTCACTCATTACCGGACAATTTGCAAATGAGAGCCTACTTCGTAGGAATATCCCAACACAGTGCAAACACAGCATTTCTCGTGTAATGACGTTTTTAGGTTATCAAGTAAAGCAACATTATACGTTATATCATGACAGGGACCAGCTTAATCTTATAAACAATATCAGCGTAAATTCGATGACAATCAAAACCATTCACAATGAAGTTGATACCCCAACTATGTTGCATTATATCGTTCAGAATATCACATGAGCAGTGTGACTAACGTCACAGGACCTACGAAGTACAGTAGGCATTAGGACTCGAACGCGAACTGAACTCTTGGAAATCCCCACCCCCAGTTGAAATCCTGCCTATATTAAGATGTGCACCGCCCAAGTCAGAATCGCCACAGAAATTTTCATCAAAAGTAGGTCAGCTCAGAACTTGTTGGTAACAGTCTCCTAATGCGCCTTCATTCCAAAAATAAATAACGATCGCCGATTTAATTTTACGATTATTTAATTAAAGGAAACAGATTGAATAATATAGGTTCAGTAGATTTCAAGCTTTAAGTGTGAAAATACATTTACATCTCTTTAATGGTTTTCAGTGCCCTTGTCCAGGATCAAAACAACTTTTTGAATCACATTATTTTCCCAACAATACAACAAATTTTTATATATAGTACTATAGTAGAAAGGTAGCATTTATGTAGCTTACGGTAATTCAACTCAAGACCAACACCTTCTATGCACAAGATAATAATGATTCTATGTCATTCTCCTGAGCATAACCGGTACAAAGACGAATAAATAGCGTCTCTACATCACGTTGTTATCTAGATATATGAGACAACACATTTTGGGTATCGGCAATCTGATGAATGTACTATTCCGGTTTTCTTGTTTCACATTATATTCTATGGCGGTTGATCGGTGATTTTCTTCATTGATAAATGTTAAACCACCTCAGCTTCGTTGTGTGAATCGGAATTGCATTGCTGTGACACACCAACACACTCCGTGGCAGTGATTCTGTATCCCCTAATCAAGGAATCAAAATGGATCAAGATTTGAAATGACAAGAGAAATTTAGACATATTTTGTTTACACATGTAATTTTTTGTTCAAATTATATCCAAGTGTGATATATAGTCAATATTCAAGAGGTACAAAAAAACCCCAAAGTATGTCCTCATATTTTCACATCCATGCCAAGAAATACTGCATTGAAAAGGGTCCATTTAGCCTACCCTGTTTTATCGCTCTAATCAGCAAATGGCGGGGTCATATTTCTGCTGTCAAAATTGTATTTCCCTCCAAAGTCTTAACCCTTGAATCCAAGTCACACACTCTCTGATGCAAAGTAATGATTGTCCTAACTATCCGATTAGCACATTATGAACATGTCTTTGGTCATAGTGTACATATCATAACTCACATCAATGTTTTCTGCTATATTATTTCAATGATATGGTTTAACAATTTAAGTTATGCAAACAGCGCTGATTGTTTGAGGGTATATGCAGTAGGCCTATGCTGTCGGGCAATTGTGAAATTGTCCCAGATGCACGTTAAGATTAACCTCAGTAATAGGGCCATGTGGCATACAGTGGAATGTGGATCAATGACAGGGTATTTTTAGCCGGACAGGACTCGGTGGTGGTAACTGATACTCATTAAATGCGATAAAACGCTGGAGCAAAACGGACCACAGTTTTCTTGGCATGATGATCAAAGTTACTTTATCTAGTTAAATTCTACCCAAAGAAAATAAATTAAGACACTTTAAACAGCCGTCATGGCTTTGTTTCACCCTCAGTAAACTTTTATCATTGTTGCTCACACAGACTAATCTGAAGGATGATACCACATCTTTCTTTCTTCTGCTGGGTTATTGCACCAGGCTGACTTAATTGGTTGATGTAGGATATTTCACCATCAGTGGGTAATTTGACCTGATTTTGAAGCCTGATGTGGTCAATGATGAAATGTTTGGATGTGAAATAGGATACACGTTAAAGGCTACGGTTTACATATATCTATAACAATATACTGAAGTGTTAATTATAAATCTAATTTTAATCAAAATTATTTCAGCTCAGAACTTGCTGTTAACAATGCCCTAATGCACGTTCATGCCAAAAATCAAGGTTCTAATGTCAACGGTTCTCCTTATTTTGCCGACGAAAGGATTCGGATGGACTGACTCACTGACTCATTACCGGACAATTTGCGATCTGTAGCCTACTTCGTAGGAATATTCATATATTTATCTCGCACAAGAGGACCCCGCAAAACAATCTGGGCAGAAGGCGTCAACCAACCGTGGAGTCTGAAATAAGACACGAAACCACACAAGAAACTGACACCCGTGTTCCCCAACCTGGAACCATCTCGGTCATCTATACGCGGTCAAGACTGACCCTGTGATCGTGTGTATCCATTTTCAGCCTACTTTCGGCAACTGCAAGAGGGAATTTCCAGAAATCAATACCACGTGACTTCGTCAGCCAATCAGCAAAAGTCTACCGACGTAATCCCAACGTAACTCGCCATTTTCGAGTCAATGTGATATCCTACTTGTTCAAAATTACAGATCCACCACACCTCTGGTATCATACGAAAGTTATTCATACCTATATATTTTGTAAGCCCCGGCAATAGCTGTTTCAGAAGTGGTATGAAAACCTGTAATTTATCAGAGTTCTCGAGTCTGTTCTTCGTCGGATGAAGGCCGGACAGAATCCGGTAAAGTACCGGATATCGCTTCGCGATAATGGAGACACACGATTCGCAAGCCATCTTATGGATGGCGAAGTGTACGCAAATGCCGTGTTCCCCTGCGAAACAGAATAGAAGATCGCAGACCAAGTGGGACTGATCGGCGGAATGATAGACTTATGTTCGATCGAAAGGCGGACATTCGATGGAACAACAATGAGGCCACAGATTGTCGGAGATTGGAGAGAACGTTTTACACATGAGAACGGTAATGGACATTATCAACAATCCCAGAGACATACAAATGTATAAATTCATTTTAGAGAATAACACGTTCCATTTCAACAACATATATTTTTTGTTAGAAATTCTTCGCACAGAAATGGAAATCAAAATGGCCACCACGTGTTCTACAAGGAATTTAGCGTATCTAGGAGAAAAAACATTCGATCTCGTGGGTAACAAATATGGTCCACAAGAAATTACAGCTTTCAGAAACGTATGGAAAATATATTTGGACGATTGTTTTCTCGTACGGCAGGATTCTAAATGTGATGTACACACTGTCTACCATATTTGACAAACGCTGCACCCGAATATCAAATTCACCATGGAAAGCAGCAGAAATAGTTTAACCTTAGTAGTAATGTAAGGACCGCACAGGTAGGGTTTTCCAGGGAGGTAACTCTTGGTGCCAGGTTTTTTTCCAGGTTAAAGTATAGAGGGCGCCACATCGCCTTTCACCTCTGTGGCGCCAGGGGGCGCCACCAGCTCAAGGTCACGTGGAGGTCAAAAGTAGTTCCGGCAACCTTTAACCTTTGCATTCTTCCGCGGTCTGGTGGTGATGCCGTCACTTCCGCGGGCAGAAAGTAGTCCCATGTCAACCAAGTGACTTCCAATGTTAATGTATACGGGGAATGCCTAAAAAGAGTATGGGAATAGACGTTTTGTGACCGGGGTGGGTCCCTAGTGGACCGAATGGGTCGAGTGAGGTGTCAAAGTGAAGCGCTCCTCTAGGGCCATTCAGTCATGGGTGGGTGCATGTAAAATTAGGATTTTTTCCCGAAAATATAAAAAGCGAAACACGGACTTTACCCCTAAAATAGGGGAAAACCCCTATCAACTCTAGCCAAAAGGGCTAATATCGGTCACCTCCGTGTCTTTTCGGTCAGGTCCGTGTCTTTTCGGGTACGTCCGTGTCTTTTCGGTGAGGTCCGCCATCTTCAGAACATGATAGGCCATGTACTGACCTGTCTGTGGAGGTTTTCCCGCCAGAATTTCGCTGTCGTCTGCTTGGAGTTGTCACGTGCCGAACACCTGGCTCCCCGAATTGCAACATTGTTGCACGTTCGCTACAATGTTGCGGTGAACACCTGGTCTGTCGTCTGCGTGAGTGAGTTCACGTGCCGAACACCTGGCTCCCCGAATTGCAACAATGTTGCACGTTCGCTACAATGTTGCGGCCACCGTGAACACCTGGTCTGGCGTCTGCGTGAGAGAGCTCACGTGCCGAACACCTGTCTCCCCGAGATCAAGGCATGTCCAGACTTGTTCTGGGTTGTACAAGTCTGCCATGCAGAGAACGGGTACTAGGAATGCATATTAAATCTATAGACAAAGTGTATGGAAATAGACGTTTTGGGGTCTAGGTGGGCCACTATTGGGTCGATGGAGTCGTATGAGGTATCCATGTGAAGCATTCGTGAAGGCGCATCCGACGGGCTGGGTGTGGGGTTGAAATATCGTCATTCTGCGCATGCGCGGTAGACAAAGGGTATGGAAATAGCCGTTTTGGGGTCTAGGTGGGCCACTAATGGACCGATGGGGTTGAGTGAGGTATCAATGTGAAGCCTATGTGAGAGGGCATCCCACTGGGTGGATGTGGGGTCGGAATATCGTCATTCTGCGCATGCGCAATAGACAAAGTGTATGAAAATATACGTTTTGGGATCTGGGTGAGCCACTAATGAGCCGATGGAGTTGAGTGAGGTATCAATGTGAAGCACATGTGAGGGGGCATCCGATTGAACTAGTATCTCGGCCGTTGTCAACATTCTGCGCATGCGCAGACAGGGAATTCTGGGAAAAGGGTGTGGAAATAGACGTGTTAGGGTTTAGGTGAGCCCTAATGATCCTATGGTGTCGTATGAGGTCTTATTTTGAAGCTGTCGTGAGGTAGCATCCGCCTGGGCTAGTGTGTCGTTCATTGTCAATAGTCTGCGCATGCGCAGCCTGGTCGTAGTATAGAAATAGACGTGTTGGGGTTTAGGTGGGCCACTAGTGGGCCGATTGGATCGAGTGAGGTATCAATGTAAAGCATACGTGAGGGAGTATCCAACGGGCTGGGTGTGACGTGGAACTGACGTCATTCTGCGCATGCGCAGTAGAGAAAGTGTATGGAAATAGACGTTCTGGGGCCTAGGCGAGCCACTAATGAGCCGATGGAGTCGAGTGAGGTATCCATGTGAAGCCTATGTGAGGGAGCAACCGCCTGGAGTAGTGTCTCGGTCGTTGTCCACATTCTGCGCATGCGCGGACAGGGGCATTGTGGGACACGGGTGTGGAAATAGACGTTTTTGCGGTCTAGGTGGGCCACGAATGGTCCGATGGAGTCGAGTGAGGTATCAAAGTGAAGCATTCGTGAAGGGGCATCCAGTCATGGATGGGTGCATGTAAAATTAGGGGTATGACGTCACTTTCGGTTTGGGTGAATGGGGCGTGACCTGGGAACATGATAGGACATGTACTGACATGTCTGTGGGGGTTTTTCCCGCCAGAATTTCGCTGACGTCTGCGCCTGCATCCGGGTATGCATGAGGGTCTGTGTGAATGGGGTGTGACCTGGGAACATGATAGGAATGCATGTACTGACCTGTCTGTGGGGTTTCCCCGGCCCGGCCCGGCCCGCCCCGCCCCGACCGCAGCGCGCGCGCGCGGGTTATCCGGCCGCACGGCTGCGCGGTTGAATTTCGGATTATCCTAGGCCACTGATGGGCTACTTTCTCCACGGTGTTCGAAGCCAGTTTCACCGAATCTCCACATGTCTGTTATAGCCTTCATGGATTATGCTCATATAGAAAACACACAAGACAGGGTTTTTTGGGTGAGATCTCATTTTGTTTTTTTATTCAACAACGACAACGTGAGAACAACCACGTGAAAACTGAAGCCCAGATCACCGAATCCCCACATGTCTGTTATAGCCTTCATGCATTATGCTCGTATAGAAAACACACAAGACAGGGTTTTTTGGGTGAGATCTCATTTTGTTTTTTTATTCAACAACAACAACAACGTGAGAACAACCACGTGAAAACTGAAGCCCAGAACAGGGGGCTTGTACATTGAAATCGATAGAACTTAAGCCCAGAACAGGGGGCTTGAACATTGAAAGAACTTAAGCCCAGAACAGGGGGGCTTGTACATTGAAAGAACTTAAGCCCAGAACGGGGCTTGTACATTGAAATGATGGGCGGCCCAGTCATATACGAGTACATCTCGGTCCTCGGCCTTGGGGTACTCGTCAAACATCTGTACGATGGTAGATAAGGTTCTTCCCCGGCATCGATGGTACAGGTAAAACAAGCAATATTGTCCGCACACGCTACTGGTCAGGCTTTGCAACGTTTGACTGTTCCAACACCACGTCTCTGTGCCTTGATCCATGAAGTCTGTTAAATCGGGATGAAGGGGTGGCAGGCCGTAAGGGTCAAAGTATTCGCCCTGCTGTTCTGTGAAGTACACGCCCACCCAATGTTCACCGGGCCGATCCATCGGGTCCGTGTTGAGAACGTAAGCAGCAGGATACATACTGTCTAACGGGAACACATCTCGGGCGAACACCCCTTGAAAGACCATACGTGTCTCTGGGTCATTCTCCAGCACGGTGGTTATCTGGTCTGTATCCGTGTTAGGTGGAGAAGTCACACAGGACGTTGCGCGCCTTGTCCACTTGAATGATGTTGTCAAACTCGGCGTAGCAGATCACATTGACGGTGCTCCGGAGGGCTCGTGCAAAGTGGATTTCCAACCGTAAATTGCCTTGCTTGACGAGGGCCAGCTGATGGTCGTTCTCTAAGGTGGGGATCAAATCGACACAGAACAACGTGTATCCGTTCGCGTAGTCCTCCCGACTGATCATATTCCCTTCGTCCTGGTTGATTTGACCGGTGGCTGTAAACAGGCTCTGATAGGCTCGAATGAAATTCGCGCGCCCAAAGTTCGGTGTTAAGGCCGTGGCTAAATCCACATAGGCCGTATCCGCATTACTGATGGTGAACTCGATGGGCCCTGTTTCGTTGATGCTGGAGAGCGAGAGATGCTCCACCCATAATCCTTGTTCGGCACTGGTCTGTGTGGGCGGGACGGTCCACAAATCAAATTCACTGTTGGTGGAGGGGCAGGACTCTGCGTGGATCAAGGACATGTTTTAAGAAAAGATATCCTGGGTCTTCGATGCGCGTCGTCGCTGGGTCGGTCGTCGACTGGTGCGTGGTCTCGGTGGTGCAGGTCTTTTATTCCCTACGGTGCGTTGTGCTTTGGCACCAAGACGCCTCCTGCTTCTTTGGCCCGCCGTTTCAAGGCTTCTTTGGGTGCCGTACCCCCAAGACATCACCGGCGACTTGCAGTCCACTGCGTACCGCTTGTTTGCCGATTGCTTTTACCCCACGCGTCACCAAGGGCAGGAACGTTTTGACGATGCTCCCGAGTATGTTCCCCAGTCCATGTCCTCGTTGCATGCGTGCACCACTAAAGACCGGAAGGCCACCTTCGGCCTGTTGGGCATAATAGTCCATATAGCTGCGTGCATCGCACTCGTAAGGCACCTTCATTATACAAAGTGGGGAGCACGTGCTTGTCGAAAATGAAGTGTCAGCACCAATTTTCCTCGTTCGAATGCTACCGGTCGTCCCGTGTCATCTCTTATATCCACCGTGATAGTGTTGATGTCGGTTTGTCGTACGGGTAGGTAGAGCATGTGGGTGAAACTGTGGGCGACTTGATCTCCATACGTCTTTTTAATGGGGACCACCCGTAACAGAGGTGTGTTGATATCGCCCACGATGTGGTTGTCGACCACGTCCGAGTAGACGTAGAATCCGTACATACCCGACTTCATATCCATCGGGGTCTGGCCATGGTCCTCGGATGGACCCGTGTAGGTCAGGTGAGCGAGACCCAGCATTTGCTGTAGGATAGGACTCAGTACGACACTCACGTTGGCGGTGAGGAGGATCTGTGCCCGGATTATTTGGTGCTAATACTGTTACATGGAATATGGAATAGGTCTTTGGATTATGGACGCGGATATTCTCTAATGGACGACGGCTGGATTATGAATGACGGACTAGACGCTTGTAATTGCCGTTGTGTGCGTTGTAATCGAAGTCCACGTGATTCTTGAAGGGAAAGGATTTGATGGGTTTTGAAACATTCGTGACCTCCCGTAGAGCATTATAATGCAACAGTCTTGTCAGCCCCTGCATGAACTCCTTGGGGGTATCGTATTGACTTTCGGGGAGGGTGAGTCGGGTGTTTTTGCCTTCGTAGGTCACCTCGTGCCACACTTCATTGGCTCCCACGTTGTACCACGAGTAAGGGTATTGGATATCCACGAGGCCACATTCCCATCGTCCAGCTAAATGCAACGGTTGCGGTAACTGGGTGACGTACTTGGCCAAGGTGTTGTCAGGAAACACATCCAGCGAACTGTTACTGGGCAGGGTGAGGTAAAACATGGCGACTGAGCTGTCCTGCTGCTGCTGTTGGTTTTAATAGGTGTTTCAGGTATGTGGGGTGTCTTGATCAAGGGTGGTTTTTTAAAGGTCTGAAAAGAAGGTGCCCGTTGTGGTGGTGGTGTTTTGGGGGTGACTCCGGTTCCCATTCGGATTGCCAAGAAGGTAGTGGGTCACTCGGCGATTGCTGGGTCCGCTGCATAAAGGCCCAGCGCTGGAGATTCCCCACCAATTCCTGTGGTACATGCATGTCTTTCAAGCCTTGAGCGAGGACCTCCCATCCTCGAGGATCCGTGTGCGACCTGCGTTGACGCATCAGGTCATTCACTAAATCCGTCATGTGGGTCCCGGGCACCACCTGATTCTGTACCAGGAGTTCGCCTTTATCATTCCAAGTCATGTTAGGATTGTGTTTCATCCGTTGTAATACCAGGCCAGCTTGTTTCTTGAACGATGCAGGTACACTCTTCAGCACTTCGTCATCGACCCACTGTGGGGCTGTGGGTGGTACCCCTGGTAATGGCAGCTGTTGGAGCGGTGCTGAGGTCGGCGGTGTGTCACGTGGTGGTGGTAGAGCTGGGGTAGAGAGGGTTTTGTATTGGTCCATGAGCGTCATGTACCGTTGAAGCGTCTCATTGTACCGTTGTACTTTCTCACTGTCGCTTAACCCCGGTCTCTGTAAGATCTGTTGCATCTCTCCGTCGAGGGTGTTTATGGTCTTCACCGTAGGTGGGGCAGGGTAGGGCGATTGGAGGTTTTAAAGGAACCGTGGTTCGACGAGGACCATTTTTTTCGCGTGGTTCATTGTCGGCCGAAGAGTCCACCCAATACTGGACCCAACACGGAAGCGGCCAACGGTGCTAAGATGGCCCCGAGAAAGCCGCCTTTCTGTAACACCTTTTTCTTTTGTGTTTGAGAGACTCGCTTCTGGACTAGGGTTCGGAGACCTGTCTTATGCTTGGTCAACTTGGTTTTCTGAGCCGAAGTCAGTGGTACGTTGCCTTTTAACAGGTTGTACCCGATCTCGCACAGACAGCGTACAAGGTCAGGGTCCGTACCGCGTACAATGGTTCGGACCAACTCGGGTGGGGCCGTCTTCAATACACGGAGCGTCGGGGCGTGCTTCCGTACTCGCGCAGACATCATGTACAACTAATGCTAGAACCCACAACTCTGCTCTTTTTATCCTTTTGCGGGCTACCTCCTGAATATCGAACAGAGACAAAGTCAACCATGATGTGGTATTAATTCTTTTTATTATCCCCATCATCAAACACACACACCCCAGCTGAAGGAGCCACTGTGGGTGTGTTTACATTATTTTTGCATGTAAACGTGGTGCGTCTCTCCGGGAAAGATGCCGGTCCGTAGTCGAAGGTGATCGGGGGTGGCTTGCTTGAGGGCGAAGAGCATATACCCGTGCTGAGGGGTTGTCGCATCTTTAAAGGCTTCCAACGCAAACGGTGTGCGGCCGGGATACATCTGTCTCGCCACGTGCAGCAGTTGAGTGGTGTCTCTCGGGTTTTTGAAGACCACTAGATAGTGGGCATTTAAGCTGATGTTCCGATGTTCTTTGTTTTTACTGAACAGATTCTGCACAATGTAGATGACGCTGAGCCGTCGATGATGGCTACCTTTGGTAAAGAGTTGGGTGACCCGCGCATCCGTCTCCGCCATGAGATCATCCAGAACCACCAAGGTGTCGGGTTCCAAATCGGCCAGGTTAGGTAGGCCTTCCACGAACGTGATATGGGGCATTGCTGCATACGCTGCCTGCCATTCTCCATAACACCACACGACTCGGACAATGGGTGGGGTGATCATGCTGTCGGCGTGTTGAAGGAGCTTCCTGACGAAGTGCGTTTTGCCGGAGCCCGTCGGTCCTGCGATGACGCAAGTGAAGGGATGCTGCCACCGAGGGTCCATGGTTCGAGCTGTATGCGCTTTCGTGGTAACCCGCTCTTGTAAATTTGGTACGAGTGAACTGGAGTGGTGGTGGTGGGTACAACGTCGGTCGTCGTTGTCTGCTCACTGTGAGTGATGGTGGTGGTGGGTACAACGTCGGTCGTCGTTGTCTGTTCACTGTGAGAGATGAAATCCGGTGGCTTTTCAGACGTAGTGGGTTTACTTGGTATAGGTGTGGAGCTTGGTGTGGAGCTCGATGTGGCTTCTACACGGGGTGTGGTGGTGACTGGGCTCGATACGGGGTTGACTGGTGCTATCTGTAGACTGGTTTCACTGGTAGCTGATGTTCTCAGTTGGTTAAGTAGCGTGCTGACATAGGCTACGTCGTAAAACACACCTCCGTACAACACACTCAGCAGGGTTAGCACTATCACCACAAAGCCCACTTGCGCTTTGCGCGTTTTGGGAGACGCTGTGTTCAGAGGCAGCTGCTGTTTGTCCATAGCACTGTGGTCGAACGTGGAATGAAGGATGACGGCAGTGGTGTCTGGCTTTATAGTCGTTTCACCTGGTTGGCAGCGACCCAGGAATTGAAGGAACTGGGCCAGCCTTGCCATTTGACGAAATGAAACAGTTTACCACGTCGACGTTCTGTTTTCAAAATCTGCTCCACCGTGTAGTAGTCTTGCTGTGTTTTTACGACAGGCTGTAATTCCGTCTCGTAAAACGTCCCTAGCAACGGTTCCCCTTGAAGATCTTCCAGTTCATAGACTCGCTGCTGTCGGGGTAGGCGCCGTTTAATCAGGAAGTGCTCATCGGTCCAGTTGGGCAAGTAACTTTTCTCGAACTTGCCCTTGACTTTACTGATCCGTACAGGGTCCCCGACCTTGTACACCGCCTTCGGCGTTCGCTGCGATTGCCTGGGGTACAAGACACGCCGGACTTGGGCTTCATTGCGTTGGGTCACGGTAATGGGGGCTCTCTCTATACTCCGGTGATAGGCTCGATTGTAACCACTCACAAGTTTCGGGAGAACATCGATGTACCGCCTTGTATTCTTATAGGTGAAATATTTATACATGCGGCCTTTGAATGTCCTGTTGAACCTTTCCACCACGGAAGCCTTGGTCTCGTTGTACGTATGGAAGAAAAACACCTGGGCTTTCAGAAACTGTTGGAACGGTCTGTTGAGGAATTCCGTGCCTTCGTCGGTTTGCAGATACAAAGGTTTGCGCCCGGTCTTGAAGATGTCTTTGAACGCCGCTATGAGATTCGCCCCCGTTTTCGTCCGGATGGGTACCACCCACGCATACTTCGATAGGATATCGATGCACGTCAAGATATACCGATTCCCATCGTTGTGTTTGGCAAAGGCGCTCATATCGACCAAATCCGCTTGCCACTGGGCATCTATTCCTCCCACGATGACCCGGTTCCGTAGAAAATGGCGACGGACAGATCGATGTAAGGTATAGGTGTCTTGTTTTCTTAACCAATCTCGGACTTGGGCACGTTGTATCCCCTGGGGTTTGGCCGCTCGATAGAGAGCCGACAATGCACTATAGGCCGCCGGACTGTCGGGACTGTAGTATAAGTTATCCAACACCTTCTCCCAGCGCTTCATGGTGACAAATGATGATGGACCCTGGCTCTATCGTTTATTTATAACGGGTATATCTTGGGCCGGAGTTTCTTTCTGATTTTCTTCGTGGCTTCTGCCAGCACAGTGTCCATGGTAAATGACCAGTCCAACTCGTCTGATGACCGCTTGATAAGCACTTGATTCACATCTACCACGGCATCTTCCAATGCAGACCATAGATCAGGGTGAAGGGTAAAACGCACTGTACCCCCATCTAGCCGAGCCAATTGAGCAAAGAAAGGGCCGCGTCGGATGTACACATCGTGACGCAAGTGGATGAGGTCGCCGTCCAGTTCACCAGACAACACCCGTTTGAATTTGGTCCAGCCCTCCCGGGACAGACGAATGTGGGCCGGGCACGGTTGTGTAGGGTCTGCATCACAGATGTCTCCCACCTCCTCCATGATATCGACCTTATCCGCATAAACGTGCAGGAAAACCTCGGGGGTCAAGCTGAGAAACGCCAGTATTATAATGCTCCGTCATGGTCAGTACGTGAATGGTACAAGATTTGAGTGTCTCTCGTATTTATAGGGAGAACCCCGTGAGATCAAAGGATCGGGTGGTCAAACTCTAGCCGGGTAATCAATGGCATCGTCGTCTGGTTCATTGTTAGACATTTGTTCGTTGGGTTCTGCCGCCGCTTCTCTCAGGGCACGAGCCCACTCCAACTCGTCTGATGACCGCTCGTCCGGTGTAAACAGCTGGTCCACGATAGGCACCACTTTCTCGAAGGCTGTCTACAGATCGGGGTCTAGGGTGAAGCCTCGCGTAGGGTCTTGGTAGCGGCCCAGGCGTGGGAAGAAGGGTCCACGGTGTACGTAGATGGCATTGTCTATGTGGATGAGGTGTCCGTCGAGCTCGCCGCTCAACACCCGTTTAAATTTGGTCCAGCCGTCACGGTGTAGCGTAACCGTATTCGATACGGTCTCAGCGCGCGACCAGCAAACATCTCCACGGTCTTCCACGAGGGTGACTTTATCTTCATATACGTGTAACCCCACCCGGGGTGTAAGGGGCAGGATGGCTCGTAGAACTGGTGACATGGTTGACCGAATGACGATCGGTGAATGACGCACACTGTGTCTGACCCTCGTATTTATAGTCAGGTCCCACTGTCAATGCCACAGCGCCAGGGTCAATAGGGCACAGACCATGACTAGGCCAACCAGCCGTCGCTGATTCCGGCGTGAGCGCTCGTGGTCCATAGCCCGAGCATCAAGGATGGCTGTCATAGTCCAGTAGTGGTGAGTGATGGCACACCTCTCCATCGAGTGCACTCTGTCGAGGACCGCTTCTGTGAACTCGTTCAGGATCTGGCGTCGCCCCTCGTTGTCGTCGCCATCTGAAAACATGGACCGAACCACTGCTCGGTAACCCGTGAGTGAATTAACCACGGTCGCATGCTGTAAAATGCGAGTCGCATAGGGACGGGTGTCCGTCATGGCTTTGAAACCGTAGGAATGGAGGTGTGGGATCCAGAGAGACGTGTTTCATAGACCATGTCACACATGCGCGCCTAGACGTAGATCTACGGGTGTAGTCCGTGATACGTACTATTCTGATGGGTTAGTCCAAAAAAGAGAGCAACAACAACAACAAAGATTACAGCGCCGGAGGCGCTCCTGGATCCCCGGGAAAATCTCATGTCTCATGGTATAGCTCCGGTGAGGCAGGCTCAGGCTGGTGAGGCAGGCTCAGGCTGGTCAGGTCAAGCAGGCCAATGAATGCAGCATTGCCCTAAACACTCCCACTTTTATACACCTACATAGAAGTACCCGGATGTAGGCGCGGACGTAGACGAAAGCATTCCCGTACCCGGATGTAGGCGCAGACGTGAGCGAAATTGTAGTACCCGTCCATTGGTTCTTTTATCGATCGCTCATTGGCTCTTTTTCTCGACCGCTGATTGGTCCAAATGAAACTGCCCATCCTTTCCTTTCCTTTTTTTGTTGAAAATCCGGACGTCTACGGGAGCATTGGAACTCTTCTGGGTTTGGAGGTAGTACCCACCGGAAGTGACGTCTGTGCGAACAACCCACCCAACCACAACCACGGACCCCTAGTGGTTGGTCAAACACACCCCCACGTATCCCCAAAATACCTGCTTTCTATATTACGACCAGACTGCGCACGCGCAGACTCTTGAATACGGACGAACCATGAGCACAGTCGGATGCTGCTTCATGAGAGCTTCACAATAAGACCTCAGACGACTCCATCGGACCCATAGTGACCCATGTCGGTGCCAAAATGTCTATTTCCATAGCCTTTGTCTACTGCGCATGCGCAGAATGACGTCAGTTCCACGTCACAGCCGACCCGTTGGATACTCCCTCACGACTGCTTCACATGGATACCTCACTCGACCCCATCAGACCATTAGGGGCCTACCTAGACCCCAACACGTCTATTTCCATACCCTTTTCCCATAATTCCCTGTCTGCGCATGCGCAGAATGGAAACGACACACCAGTCCAATCGGATGCCCCCTCACATATGCTTCACATTGATACCTCACTCAACTCCATCGGACCATTAGTGGCCCACCTAGACCCCAAAACGGCTATTTCCATACACTTTGTCTACCGCTCATGCGCAGAATGACGATATTTCAACCCCACACCCAGCCCGTCGGATGCGCCTTCACGAATGCTTCACATTGATACCTCATACGACTCCATCGACCCACTAGTGGCCCACCTAGACTCCAAAACGTCTATTTCCATACCCTTAGTCTACCGCGCATGCGCAGAATGACGATATTCCAACCCCACACCCAGTCCATCAGATGCTCCCTCACATAGGCTTCACATTGATACCTCATACGACTCCATCGACCCACTAGTGGCCCACCTAGACCCCAAAACGGCTATTTCCATACACTTTGTCCACCGCGCATGCGCAGAATGACGATGTTTCAACCCCACACCCAGCCCTCAGATGCCCCTTCACAAATGCTTCACATTGATACCTCATATAGTCCTGGCTCTGGGGGGGTTTCTGTGTACATCTCTCTTTTACAGCAAAACTTGGGATTTTCCAGTTCTATATGTTGAGACCATTGGAAAAAGTTTGGGTAACACTCCCAGATCAAGTGCGTTTTTTCTGCACAGCCCAAAACATGATTATGACATTGGCCAAAATGCTGAAATTGAGTCTTCATATAATAATTCACTGGTAGACAGAATTACATTCAAATGTGACATTTATTTATCATGTTTAGACATAACTAACACATTTTTAGCATGGTTCAATACCATAAACCTTCTTTTTCAGCAAAAAAATACGCTATTTAGCGAAATTTTGCCCCAAAATCACTTTCAGTTTGAAAGTCGCTCAAAATTCGATCAAACCTCAGACACCCAATTTTGTAGATAAAGCAACCAAAATTGGTAAGAAGTTTCCTTATTAAGACTTTTGATAACTGGATGCATCATATTTATGATTCAGGGTATTGTATAGTGACAGTGGGGTCAAATGTCAACAAAAGTTATCCCTACCCCCAAAAAGCGACATTAACCCAAATTTGGTTAAATTGGTCTAGCTTTAAAAGTAAGTCTGATATGAAGTTGGTTTTGGTGCCTATGTATGGGTTTTTGATACCAAGCTATTCATTGGAACCATAATCAACTCCTTTTGAGTTGATCTAATTTGCATAAATTCAAAATGGCCGCCAAAAGCTCCAGGTTAAGACATCAGTCAAGAAAGACAAAGACAAAGTAAGTGTTATAGTAAGTCCAATAGAGTTTTTTGTATGGATTTGAGGTGTTACAATCATGAAATATCACTGCTTAATCATTGTACGTAGGCTATACCTATTCAACTTGATTAATTTGCATAAATCCAAGATGACAGCCATGTACAGACAAAATTGACAGTGGTTAATTACATGCCCAGGCATGATTAATCGCGATTTTTAACACAAACACAAACAAAACTGTTTGAGTACAATCCATCCAGTGATTATCTCTCTCAGAACTACTTAAGAAGGTGCTGCCATCTACCTTAAGGAAACTACAACATTTTGAAGGCATGTGCATTTCAGGAAGCAGACATTTTGTTTTGGACCTGTTCTTTGTTCGCTTGAGGAGCTACACATTCGTTCTATGGAAACTGCGTCTGTGTCTTGTCCGATGAAAGGGTATAGATTATTATGAGGAACAACCCAAATTATGGAAGCCGGATGCGGCCATTCGTCGCTTCGTCACATCGACTTTCTAAAAGTCGAAGTCGTAGTCAAAGTCGAAGTCGATTCGGCGATTCGACGATGCGAAGTGACGAAGTCGACTTCGTCACTTCGCATCGTCGAATCGCCGAATCGACTTCGACTTTCGCTACGACTTCGACTTTCACTACGACTTCGACTTTTGAAGACAGAGTTGGCGCATGATCTGAAATAACCTTATTTCCGCTTCACAAGAAAGTTGGCCCCTATTTAAGGTTTGTGAACAGTAAAGACTGTTACCCCACCCCCACTTTCATTTTGTCATACACATAGTGTTTGTTTTATAGGTTTTTTATGTTATAGTGTTTGTTTTATAGGTTTTCATGTCACAGCGTTTGTTTTATAGGTATTTATGTCCTAGTGTCTGTTTTACATGTCTTAGTGTTTTATGTTTTTATGTAAGAGTGCATGTTGTCCTACCTGTTTTTATGTCATAATAGAGGTGTCCGTGACTTTTGTATAGGTCTTATGTGTGTAATGCGTATTTTATGTTTTAATGTCACTGTATTTTACATGTCCCATATCTTAATGATGATAATTTCTATATGTATCATATATGGAAATAAAATAAAAAAGTATAAAGTTGAATATTTAGTGGATTCTATAGGCCTTTCATTGGTTTTGTTTATTTGTTTTTTGTTTTTTTTTTGTGCTGCCATACGGCGAATCGGTGACATTTCGTTGATATCGGTTCAGGTTCAATTGCAACTGTTCTCATATACGGGCGTACTTACAAAAGTACTGCCCGAAAAGGAGCTCGTAATTTGGGAACCATCAAAGTTATATACCGTATCTGTAGAGGCTAACGATATCAGAGAGTGTAAGTGTTGGAGGGGGTGGTTAAGGCTCTAATTTGAAGAGAAGGAGCATAAAGTGGCATGTCAAAGTTTTGGGTTCATCGCGGACGATACGGATGGATTATGACAATTGGCGAAAGAGATGAACCTCTGAGTAATTTAAAAGATACAACTCGGTTCAAACGCGAAACAAGGAGTGTCACAGATGTGGCCAATTAAACCGTATGTCACCTGAACAAATATTTATC
This sequence comes from Hanleya hanleyi, assembly GCA_036873755.1. Taxonomy (NCBI): domain Eukaryota; kingdom Metazoa; phylum Mollusca; class Polyplacophora; order Lepidopleurida; family Hanleyidae; genus Hanleya; species Hanleya hanleyi. The sequence continues at coordinate 8,905 of JAVTVY010023924.1, read as the reverse complement.
ACATAATACTTTCTATACATTCACGCCATAATGTGATTAACATTGGAATTGCGGTTGATCATTGTTGGCATATCGATACTATCTGAACAATATCATATGATTGCACCTTTTACCTGCAGATAATTCCACAAGCGTAGTCGGGCTAGGTCCCATAAAAAATGTCTTGTTTCCCATCACTGCCCGCCCCGATTTTTATTTATTTTATTTTTTATTTCTTCTCACCTGCCTTGTTGGTGTTCTTCAGGTATAAAAATGACCCTGAATTAGCTCTGGTTTGCATCAGGGACTGTTGAGTCTCGCTCCAAATACTTGTATACCCAGTCTAGCGGGTTTCGACGTATGCAGCCAGATCTCAGTTGTTTTCAGTACTGATTTTATGCAGCATTTTCGCAAATATTTTTAGTAGAATCATCAAACTTTATATTTTCAGAAAGCCAACATTTCAATAAATCCGAGTAACTGTTGGTATTTCTATGAAATTGGAAAGAAGTAGAAAATATCGACGGATGAGACACTGACAGCACAGATGGTTTCCAGCAAAGTGGAAAAATATCCAGAAAATCACGTCATAATTACTAAATATTTTGGGTAGCCCAAGTATTTTAACGATCAAAGTACCCTGAACATTTACTCGTCAAATGCGCCCACAAGCTTTATTTTACATATTTTTATGTTATTCCCGATCATGCACCCAACTGTATCTTCAAAAGTCGAAGTCGTAGTGAAAGTCGAAGTCGTAGTGAAAGTCGAAGTCGTAGCGAAAGTCGAAGTCGTAGCGAAAGTCGAAGTCGATTTGGCGATTTCACGAAGTGAAAGTCGAAGTCGTAGCGAAAGTCGAAGTCGATTCGGCGATTTCACGAAGTGAAAGTCGAAGTCGATTCGGCGATTCGACGACGCGAGGTGACGAAGTCGCGAAGTGAAATTCCGCTTCGCGACTTCGTCACTTCGCATCGTCGAATCGCCGAATCGACTTCGACTTTGACTACGACTTCGACTTTCACTTCGTGAGATCGCCGAATCGACTTCGACTTTCGCTACGACTTAGAGTTTCACTTCGTGAAATCGCCAAATCGACTTCGACTTTCGCTACGACTTTCGCTACGACTTCGACTTTCACTTCGTGGAATCGCCGAATCGACTTCGACTTTGACTACGACTTTTAAAAAGTCGATTTGATGAAGCGACGAATGGCCGCAATGTTCGTATCGTGATAATTTGTTTCCTGATCCTTCTAATTGGTCAACATGCATATCCAATAGGCCTATGTTTGTCACGAGGGCCAAACTCCAGAAGTATTTTTTATTGATAGATACTTGGTATATACTGGATTAATGTAACTTTAACATCTCCATGATTGGTCTTTGTCATCTTCTGGCACTCTAACAGCGTTATATATGTCATAATAAGCCATTAAAAGCAAGACCTATGACTAGTAAGTGGGGCCCTCTTTTTTGGAGTTGTTGAAATAAATTTCCACTATTTTCGATGCATAGTGTGTTGAAAATTGCTTAAATATGGATAAATATATCACTGTGGCTTATCAGTCTTTTACATTTCATATTTTCAGTATACAGGCGGTCCTTGCCAGTGGTTAGTTAGACTTAGAGCATCAACAGTTTCGGATTGCATCAACGTCAAGGATGTTTTGTTAACGTGTGATGTGACTAAATCAGCATCTGCCAGAAAAGCACAGGGAATAAAACCGTGAGCACAACTAATGGTTGCAAAAGGATACGAGAAGCAAGTGACGTCCACAATGATCAAGTTCTCAAGCGACTTAAACTGGTTAAAGGAGATGAGTTTGTTTATCATGTTACCAATGAATGTTATAAAAAGTACACCATGACTTCTGTTCTCTATAGAAAAAGGAAGAGTCTCGCTAAATGCCAAGACCCTTCGCATCCTGAGCAAGAAGAAGATAGAAGTACTCGTTCCCAGGCTGTCCTCCATCCACCGAATACAGAGACGACCAAAACACCCTTACGACAAGTGAAATGTATTATCTGTTACAGTAAATCCCACAAACAACAGTGCACAAAATATCGCATCAGTGAATCAGGCCGTGCTTCAGCCTTTCTAGTTGCGACAAACTTGTTTCAAGATGATGTCTTCACCCGAACGTGTTACCTTCAAGATTCGCATTGTTTATGCGATTTACTGTCACAGATAATACACTTCGCTTGTCGTAAGGCTGTCGTGGTCGTTTCTCTTTTCGGTGGATGGCGGACAGCCTGGGAACGAGTACTTCTATCTTCTTCCTGCTCAGAACGCGAAGGGTCTTGGCATTTAGCGAGACTCTTCCGAGTCGCAGTCGCATCAAACGAGTCGCATCAAACGAACTGTCTTCGGGCGGTCCTGAGAGTGTTACAGATTCAATCGTTACCAACAAATCCTTGACGTTCTGATGCTCTAATTCTAACTAACCACTGGCAAGGACCGACTGTATACTGAAAATATGAAATGTGAAAAACTGATAAGCCACAGTGATATACTTATCCGTATTCAAGCAATTTTCAACATACTATGCATCGAAAATAGTGGAAATTTAGTTCAACAACTCAAAAAAAGAGGGCACCACTTACTAGTCATAGGTCTTGTTTTTAAAGGTTTATTTCACTCAAATTGTCTTATGTAACGCTGTTAGAGTGCCAGAAGATGACAAAGACCAATCATGGAGATGTTAAAGTTACATTAATCCGGTATATATCAAGTATCTATCAATAAAAAATACTCCTGGAGTATAGCCTTCGTGACAAACATAGGCCTATTGGATATGCATGTTGACCAATTAGAAGGATCAGGAAACAAATTATCATGGTATGAACATTGCTGCTGAAATCCTATTTGGGTTGTTTGTCATACTCTATACCCTTTCATCGGACAAGGCACAGTTTCCATGGAACGAATGGGTAGCTCCTCAAGCGAACAAAGAACAGGTCCAAAACCAAATGTCTGCTTCCTGAAATGCACATAGATTCAAGATGTTGTAGATTCCTTAAGGTAGATGGCAGCACCTTCTCAAGTAGTTCTGAGAGAGATTATCACTGGATGGATTGTACTCAAACAGTTTTTTTGCGTTTGCGTTAAAAATCGCGATTAATCATGCCTGGGCATGTAATTAACCACTGTCAATTTTGTTTGTACATGGCTGCCATCTTGGATTTATGCAAATTAATCAATTTGAACAGCTATAGGCCTACGTACATTGATTAAGCAGTGATATTTCATTATTGTAACACCACAGATCCATACAAAAAAACTCTATTGGACTTACTATAACACTTACTTTGTCTTTGTCCTTCTTGACTGATGACTTAACCTGGAGCTTTTGGCGGCCATTTTGAATTTATGCAAATTAGGTTAACTCAAAAGGGGTTGATTATGGTTTCAATGAATAGCTTGGTATCAAAAACCCATGCATAGACACCAAAACCAACTTCATATCAGACTTACTTTTAAAGTTAGACCAATTTACCCAAATTTGGTTAATGCCGCTTTTTGGGGGTAGTGGTAACTTTTGTTGACATTTGTCACCATACAATACCCTGAATCATAAATATGATGCATGAAGTTATCAAAAGACTTAATAAGGAAACTTCTGACTAATTTTGGTCGCTTTATCTACAAAATTGGGTGTATGAGGGGTGATCGAATTTTGAGCGACTTTCAAATTGAAAGTCATTTTTGGGCAAAATTTCGCCAAATAAACTATTTTTGTGCTGAAAATGAAGGATTATGGTATTGAACCATGCTAAAAATGTGTTAGTTATGTCTAAACATGATAAATAAATGTTACATTTGAATCTAATGCTGCCTACTCTTGAATTATTCATTGAAAACTGAAATTTGCTATTTTGGCTGATTGGCGTCAAGGCGTAATCATGTATTAGGCTGTACAGAAAAAACGTACTTGATCTGGGAGTGTTACCCAAACTTTTTCCAAGGGTCTCAACATACAGAACAGGAAAATACCAAGTTTTGCTGTAAAAGAGAGATGTACACAGAAACCCCCCCAGAGCCTATACTAATAAGACTCCATCGACCCACTAGTGGCCCACCTAGACCCCAAAACGTCTATTTCCATACACTTTGTCTATAGATTTAATATGCATTCCTAGTACCCGTCCTCTGCATGGCAGAACTGCACAACCCAGAACAAGTCTGGACATGCCTTGATCTCGGGGAGCCAGGTGTTCGGCACGTGAACTCACTCACGCAGACGCCAGACCAGGTGTTCACGATGCCGCAACATTGTAGCGAACGTGCAACAATGTTGCAATTCGTGTTCGGCACGTGACAACCCCAAGCAGAGGTCAGCGAAATTCTGTCGGGAAAACTCCCACAGACAGGTCATGCCGCAACATTGTAGCGAACGTGCAACAATGTTGCAATTCGGGGAGCCAGGTGTTCGGCACGTGACAACCCCCAGCCCAAGCAGACGTCAGCGAAATTGACAGGTCAGTACATGCCCTATCATGTTCTGAAGATGGCGGACCTGACCGAAAAGACACGGAGGTGACCGAAGAGACACGGAGGTGACCGAAGAGACACGGAGATCACCGAAAAGACACGGAGGTGAACGACATTGTGGAAAAACCCCACAGACAGGTCAGTACATATCCTATAATGTTCCCAGGTCACGCTCCATTCACCCAGACCGGAAGTGACGTCATACGGGCCTGGTCCCTGGAAAACCCTACCTGTGCGGTCCTTACATTACTGGTGTGGCGAAAATTCATTAGAATAGTTTTTCAAGTCTATTGGTGTCTTCGAAATACCATACTCTAGACCCTCGGTACTTTTAGCTGTGAGTCTCCCGCTCCTATACCATAACAATAAATTTGACCGTCTAGAGCCTCCTTGTCGGCTGCAACATATTTCACCTTTGATGTATATGCAAGTATTCGACAAGGCGCAGTAAATTCGTAAGTTTATTAAATTCACGTAATTTTATGCAAATCTCGAACTCAGGGTAGTTGCAGAACATATTTATCTGTATTGTGTACAAGTAACAGCACATGGTATCTGACGACGATACAGCTCACCAATCTCCAATGTACGAGTTGTCACAGCGAAACAGCTCACCAATTACCAGTATACGAGTTGTCAGAGCATTTCCATTATAGCTCTCTAGATTTGTATCTAATACCGCTTATGCCGGTGCTAGGGGCCGTGTGGTCATATCATCTAAGTTGCCACATGAACAGGTACAATAAAAGCGTACCTGAGATACAACACATATCACGAATCGTTAGATTCTTGGTATGTGCTTTAGAATAGGTTAACCAGAAGACTATTCTGTGAAGTCATGTGACGCAGTCAGTATGTCGGCACCTCTTCCCACTTCACTTATATGTGTTGTAATTTTAGGCGCTACACATTTTCAAACTTCATCAAAATTCTCGACAACTCAATTTGCCGCCAATATTTGCCGTAGACATGTGTGACAGTGACAGGTTACAGATTATCGCTCATAAAAGTAAATTTGGACATAGTTATCATCTGAACAATATAGCTCGATATAGTTAATCATCTCAGGCTTACCATGCTGGTAGAGATGGTTTACGTAACGTCTCTCTTCTCTCGGCACGGTCAATTTTAGGCCAGCAAAAATCTGTCGAGCGAAGCTTTTCGGCCATATTGTTTCTCCTTGTACATCAGTTAGGCAGAGTTTTGAGAGCTATATATAGAAATTAGCCTCGTCTAAAGTTATAACTTGTAGTCTATGGGCTTACGTAATATTTTCCAGATTTGTCATTTTTTCGGGTAGATTCTTGGCACTCATGTCTAAACACATCTAGAAAGTTCGCTGATTAAGAAAAGAATGGGTGCCAGTTTTTGCATTAACATTTGGGACCTCCATTTTGAATTTCAAAATGGCCATCATCGAAAATCATTTTTTAAACATAATTGCCAATTATTCATTCAAATGTCATCCAATATTTGTTTCATTTTATCTAAACTCTTATAAAGGGGCCAACCATTCATTGGAAACAAAATAAGAACACTATAAATACTCTAAATTAGCAAAAATCCAAGATGGTCACCAGATTTCAGGATTTGTTTACGTAGCCCCATATAGACCCATATGGTTCCATACTAGGGGTATAGGACCAATGTTTGTCCCACTGGGAAACGTACTTCTAGACATTTGCGGTATGGTTGTTTTGATTTGTTTTGTCTCGTCAAGACAAACATGATAGGAAGTGTCCCGGCACGAAACGGTGAAATTTTTGAAAAAAGTTTGAGGTCTGTCTATAGCCCCATATAGACCCATATACTGGGGTATAAGCCCAATGTATGTATAAATCCATACTGGGTGGACGTGTTGGAGTCTAGGTGAGTCCCTGGTGGTCCAATGGTGTCGTATGAGGTCTTATTTTGAAGCTCTCATGCAGGAGCACTTGACTACACTAATAATTCGTACGTTGTCAATAATCGGCGCATGCGCAGCCTGGCCGTAGTATAGAAAGCAGGCATTTTTGGGGGTGTGTGTGGGTGTGTTTGGGTTAGAGATGGGCTATTCACGGTTCGAATGGGTCGTGTGAGGTATCCATGTGAAGCCTATGTAATGGAGCATCTGGTGGCGTGGATGTGGGGTAGAAATATGGTCATTCTGCGCATGCGCAGTCTGGCCGTAGTATAGAAAGCAGGCATTTTGGGGGGTATGTGGGTGTGTGTTTGGGGTAGAGATGACCGCTATGGGTCCGAATGGGTCGTGGAAGGTGTCAAAGTGAAGCTTGTGTGGGTTAGAGTCAGAATGGTGTGTTTTCAAATGCAAGTCGCGTCAATCTGCGCATGCGCAGTTGGTTGTAGTAAGTAAAGTGGCCATTTTGGGGCAGTGAAGGAAGGTATTTGGTGTAGAGAGGGACCATCCTTGGTCCGAATGCGTCGTGTGAGGTGTCATTTTGTAGCTCTTGGGGTGTAGACCCCAATTTGAGGGATGTTCACGTCATCTGTGACGTCATTGGTGACGTCATCAGTACGAGTAGTAACCAAAGTGGACATTTTGGGGCAGTGAAAGGAAGGTATTTGGTGTAGAGAGGGACCATCCTTGGTCCGAATGCGTCGTATGAGGTGTCATATTGTAGCAACGCCCGCCAACGCCAAGCTTAACGCTTCAACGCCCTGGTGAAATAGCTCAGAAATTCTGATTTTCTAGATATTCCATGTAATTGTCACTAATTCTTCGAAATGCAGTGACGCCCGTCAACGCTTGTAGTTATGCCTTAACGCTCTAACATAACGCCTTGACGCCATGATATAGACCGGAGAGAGAACAACAACAACAAAAACAAGGATGACACATGAGAGAACAACAACAACAAGAAGTTTTTTCATATAGTTTATTTTCCCCAATGTTACATCATACCCACGCTGGGGGAGCCGCGTTGGGTATGTTTACAACTCAAAAAGACTCTTGCCCAATCAGAGGCCACCATTTGCATCTATCATATTCGTTCCTGTCCGTTAGATGTAGTCTTGTCCAATCAGAAGTCGCCATTTCAGCAAGTTCCATCTTCGGCCATGTTCGCTCTGAACCGTTTATTCTAATCATCGTCGGACAGGCCTGGATATTCTTCGGGCAGCATGTCCTGAAACAGTTGTTTGCGCATTCTGATCGCATTTTCCAGGGCCACGGTGGGTGGTAGCCCCATAGCCTCTTCAAAGTGACGCTTGGCCTTCATGATGGACCTGTGCGTGGGGTCGCCTTTCATTTCAAGCGGTAGTAAGGTATACTGTTCATAGATCGCCATGGCTGTTTTCCTGATGCGGGGGCGCATTTGGGTATACGTCTGTTGTAAATTATCCTCTCCGGCGTCCTCGATCGCTGCAGCGTAAGTATTGATAGCTGCTGTCACAATACGATCCCAGAAGGTAGGTTCTGCCTCACTTTCCACGGACGTATGCTGACTATCTGAGGTCAAGCTCTCCGTATCACTAGATAAACTCTCAGCAATCTCTGTTTCGGTATCAGTCGATACACTCTCAGCAGTCTCTGTATCAGCATCCCCCTCAACGGACTCCTCGGAGTCTTCAATCCCATGTATATTGTTCTGGTGTCGCATCATATCGTAATGTCTGGTGAACGTGCGTTCGCACTCAGAGCAAGTATAAGTCATGTTGACGGTTGAACGTCGACTGTGCGTGTTTTGGAAATACGCTCGCTTTTATAGACAGTAACGCCCGTCAACGCTTAGCTTAACGCTTCAACGCCCTGGTGAATTAGCTCAGAAGCTCTGATTTCCATGGAATTGACACCAATTCATCGAAATGCAGCGACGCCCGTCAAAGCCCGTCGTTACGCCTTAACGCCCGTCTCAACGCCCGTCTCAACGCCCGTCAACGCCCAGCTTAACGCTTCAACGCCCTGGTGAACTAGCTCGGAAGCTCTGATTTTCATGGAATTTATTTGGTTCACATTGGATATGCATTATTACATACTGTGAGCAGAAAATATTTGTCATATACCAGTAGTCCGTGAGCTACTGGGGCTCACCTTGCACCCCCCCACTACAGACCGAAACTATGTTTTTTATGTGCTTTAGGACATGTCAAATAAGAAACAATTTGTTAACAGTCGATAAACTGGGACTCACTACCCTTTTAATCACTTTGAAATTACTCCTGTGTTAATAAGTACAATTTTTGTGACAATAGGGGGTAGGGTTACAAGAATAGTCTTATCTTCCATAATTATTATCCAATTTTTATAATGTTGGCCACATATTATTCAGCATTGATTGCTGCATCGAATATTTACAAGATAATATCACTATTTGTTGGGTATGACGTCACACAGGGACCATACATACAAAAGTAGCAGTAGTAGCGAAAGCGGGCGTTTTGGGGTGCGTGAGGGTGTGCTTGAGCGATTGAGGGACCATTCTTGGTTCGAATGCGT
>JAVTVY010023923.1:0-95579 GCA_036873755.1 Hanleya hanleyi | reverse complement strand
CTAAAAGTGATATGATCCCAACAACAACTGTGCTGTGAACGTAAATGGGGAAAATCTCTCTTATTTGATCATATTTTCTCTGAATGTTTAATGAAGATCTTCAATAATGTCTTTCTGGGTACAACTCACACCAGCAACCGTTCTGTCCATATGAACAAGAATAATCAAGATCAAGCCTATTTGATACGGTTTAGTAGATATGGAGATGAAACAAAAGGGACAAATAACACAATGTTGGGCAAACACACCAACAAAGCAAGATGAAACATATTATCTGCCTGCAGTTTTATTTCTCAATGTTATTTATATTCATGTTGAATGGAGATGAATCTAATTAATGCAGCCCATGTTGGGCACAACTCACAAGGTATGTTTGCGGCGTCCACAAATGGCCCCCATCGCTAACCATCCATGTAGCTATAGTTGACTTCACACGAACAACGAAGTAACGAGTTTGGATCCATATTAATTTGATATGGTTTCATTTTCTCAATGTTATTACATTCATGTTTAGTTTAATGGCGAGGAATCAAATTATTTATAATCGTGTCAATGTTTGGCGCAATTCACACCAACAAGAGTACGTCACAGAGGTCAAGGTATAGTGGAAAATTAAAAACTCGATCTGACATCAATGGGAATGGGTAAAAGATGAGGATTTTCTTTTGAAAAAAAAAATGTATTCGAAAAGGAACTTATTTTATTAACTTTCATTTAACTCTTTGAAAATATACATATATTCATCTATACCATCCATTATCCCATCAGCCAGGCAAATGCGCTTGTGCTTGGGTCGGATGATTGATTCACCAAGTTGAACATCCGAGATAATGTGATAACAGAACTTTTTTATGATCCATGCTCACATTCAGACATATAATAAAAGTTCCTTCACAACCTGTCTAATGCCATCTTCAAACGTTCATAAATCATTAGTTATACGACTACAATTCTGAATCCTAAAATTATATCAATTCACTTCTTGTAAAATCTTGCTCTCGTTTTCCATGAACTAAACTCCTAAATGTTCATTTCTATTTCAAACAATGGCTTTTCATTCTGTTCTCCAGCTTTCACTTTCAGCATTTCGACCCTTTTATGCAGTACTCGTTAATCATCTTCCTGCTTTTCTCCAGTATTGCTTCAATATTCTGGTGTAGATCTTTCTCATTCGACCTGTAGTTTCTGTACTGTGTCCTAAAGTTCCTGCTTTGTTTTTCCTCATCGATCATTCTGTATTTCATTTCCACCAATCAGCTGGCTGATTGCCGAGTCTCTTATTCACTTAAGTTGCTTGTTCATGTTCCTTTTTGTCGCGGTCAACTGGTCATGAATATCATAAACTGCACATTTACTTCGCCAATCGTCTTGTAGTTTCTAGTACCGTATGTTTATTTCAGATCTGCTTGTTCCAGACTTCTGTTCCTCTTGAGCTCCTCTCCATAGTCTTGGTTGACTTAGCAAGTGTCAGATCCGGAAGTCAATATTCAGCCATCGTCCATATTAGAATTTCCACATCAATAATCGAAAAAAACTATTTTGTTTGACAATTATAGCACCGAATGTACTTTGAAAGAAATAGGTAAAACTGCATTTTCGCACTTCGTAAATCTAATGTTCATATACATTCCTATTTGACAAGGGGTATGTGGGTGCCGTCCAGGACGCCATCATGTTTATACCATAAATAGTAGAATGAAGAATGGAAAACTGCTCAATATCTTAACCACGGCTATTAATATTAATATGAATCTACCAGAAGATGATGGAATATTAATTATCATTTTGTATAAATGTTAATTCTGATATACCATTTCTTCCATGCATTAATTAATCAGGGTCGATTACTCGCCAACAATGATTACTTTTGTACTGTAAATGTTTAATATATAACTTAGTAAATAATAAATCTATTTATATTAATTTAGTAGGCATACACCGGGTTTATAGTGGCCCAGAAAACGTCGCATCGATTGTGTTCTCCAATTAAAGGAAATATTGGTCACAAACTTCAAGCAGTCAGATAAAAACAATATCGTACCAGTGACACTAGTTGTTTTATGTTGATTCGAAATTGAAACACCAAAGAGTGGTAGAATACACAGCAGCAAGTGATACAACAGCAATGTGAAATGACAACAAAGGCTCATGTTCAGAGGCTTGATCCAGGCACGACGGAAGCAATTGGTGATTGGAGGGGCCACTATCACAGCACCAATATAGGTGAGAGGTCCAGGGGCCGCCTAGACCCGGAAGTTCCAGCGGTTTTAGATAACCGAAATCGGTTTGTAGGCGGTAATAAAACAAAAACTCTTCGCCTGTGTCAAGTCAGTTTGTTTTACCGGTTTTGTTGTTTCTCACCACATTGTTTTTATTCGCCATCAAACAAATGATCGATGTTCGAAAGCATAAATAATTTAAATATACATGTATAATTTCAATGGAAATGTTCATCAAGCATTCACCATGTCACTAACACCGGTTTGCTGTACTTGTTCAGCACAGAGTTCAGTTGTTTTTTTTTATGCTGAAAATATTGGTGGTGGGGGTGAGGGGGAGGCATCCCCCCGTTCCGTCGTCCCTGTGACATGGAACAAAAGTTTACCAAAAAAAAAGACCAGAAAATTAGACTGAATTCAGACTCATTTCTTCCTTGGTAAATACAAGTATGGCACTAAACTTACGTTGAAACAGTGGAATCAGTCGATAGGCCTATACTTTTCACTTTGAATGAAGCACATGTTATATTTCTTTCGTGCTGGGATACGGATTGCTATATTGTCTGCCGCTCTTTTGTACTTCGAAAATTTCTGAAACTTCAGTATGTTCTGTGAACTAGGCATAATATCTAAAAATCAGACACCGTTTTTTTTTTTTAGTTGTTTTTTTTTAGGCCCTATGCTATCTGTATTTTCCTAATGTTAATCTTATGGCAGCCGTAGGCCTACCCAAGCTATACGAGCGGGAACGCATTGCTGTTTGTGACAATGATTTCAGTCTTTTTTTTTAGAGATTTTATGGAAATTGCAAGGAGATAATGGATATCCTGTGAGTACTTGCCAATTATTTTAAATCAGAAAGTGCACGTTATCACGTTCATGTAGAGTGACCTTGACATGTGGACTGTACTATAGACCACGTGGTGTTCAAAGTTCATGCTCGCTGCAACAAACCTGCTTGTTTTGACGACGTTGGTCGAAAGTACTCTTTTCGGAAATTAAAGACAGTCTATCATGGATGAAATCAGGTACAGTCAAGTACCCATTTTACTCGAAAATAACTGAATTTTTCGAATCTGTATCATTCGTTTCTCTGGAGGGAATTTTATGGGTCCAAATTGCGCCAAGTTGCCGTTCAAAGTGTTTTTCACACAATTTTTGCCATCAAAAAAACGTTTATTTCGTTAATATTCTATCTACAAACTTCAATCAAACGGATGTCATGAATATGGGATATGTTGTTTATAAATTCAGTCATTATACATGTCTGTCATACAGAACAGCGACGGTGCCCAGCGATATTTTCAATCTATAAAATCCGTCGTGTTCAAACTTTCACTTGAATGCGCGCTGCAACAAACCTGCGTCACACTGTCGTTTTCGAAATGTGGTGCCAGTTCTCGATTGAAAAGCCGGCTCGGTTTTCCAGATGGATAAGCATAGTAAGTTACCTATTTTTCTTCGTACATACTTCCGTGATTCACAGCTATTTGTGCAAATTTATACAACTCGATTTTATTGATTTACAGCGTAAAATCCAACGTTTTTGAGTGTTTTTTTCGAAAATTTCAGTCAAATGCGGATATTTTCTTTAAAATGCAGTTTAAAAATTTGCACATTCGGTTTCAGTCTATTTGGGACCTACTGATTCTAATTATAACAACATTTCATGTCTGCCTGTAAGTTCTGGCAGCCGGGTTTTATGATATATTTCATGTCCGATTTCGCGAAAATCACAAAAATCCATGTGCCATCGTGGCGAGCCCTGTTTTCGCCTCGACCTTCCGAGATTAAATCGTCCATTTCAGGATCAATAACCTTTACATTTTCACTAAACTTCGCACATAAAAAAACGAATGAATAAGCTTTATATTGATATAATTATTGTGTGCTTTTTATATCACAAACACTGCAAACTTCGCCTTTGTATTGCACTGACTGTGTGAAATGCCGTCGTTCGCGGCATGTCCCCTGCTTAAGTCACGTGATGTAAACACCCTAGGTTTGGCGAACATCCGTCAAAATGCGTCTTCATGGGTTAGGCGAACATTGATTGATTGAAATTGTAGTTTAAGGGCCGCTTCCCATTCGGATTTCGCGGCCCATCAACTCAATGTTTTATTTGGATTTCGCGGTACATTTCTTTGTTTTCTTTTAATATCTTTTCCAGCGCTAAATATATAAATAAATAAATGAATAAATAAATAAATAATGATAGATAACAATGATAGATTAGCAGGAGATATAAATAGAAGTAAATAAGAGTCGCTATGTACAAGTTCGTAAGTCTCTTTCGGGTTTTTTTGGTTAAGCTATACTAGTAAATATGAGTTCACTGGTCTAATCGCGTGGATGATTCCTTTGTCTTGGTACCCCTTTGTACGCACAAAGCCGTCCAGAAAAAACTGGGAGAACCATGGGCGTCTTCAGGATTTTTCTAATCGACTTCCCTAACGACGCCCTTGGGAACAGGGTGGGTTCTTCCAGAAATCTGTGCCTGTAACAATTGCTTGGAGTGTGTATTGGGGCACAGGACGGCAGGTCTACGTCCTATATTGTGTGAAAGTCAAAGGATGATATTCTGTGTTGTGGCGTCATTTCGGTGTCATATATAGCGTGTCTGTGTGGTTTATCTTAGATCATACCAAACTCATTTGGTGTTGAATCGCGCATTTTCCGTCAATTATATTTCTTCCTCTCCTGATTTCATTTTACCCGTATTACAAAACAAACCAACAGTATACTAGTCAGATTTATTTAAATTTTGGCTTTCTGAAAATGTATAGTTTTAATAATGTTTCACTCAAAGTAAACGCGAAAAAATTGCAAAGTAATCCATAACATGGGAACTCAGTGACACGTCAAAATGCGTCTTCATGGGTTTGGCGAACATCCGTCAAAATGCGTCTTCATGGGTTAGGCGAACATGCGTCAAAACGCGCTTATATGGGGGAAAGAGTTAATGAAAATACTTGGTTAGCTAAGATGAGCAATCTGTTGTTTCCATATGCTACCACCCTTGGTTTTGAGTTTGAGTAAACAAAACAATAACATGTGGATTATTGTGGAATAGAAAGATATTAACATGCAACGCACATATCTTAGACTTGGGATTTCTGTTGACAACCACTGTCAACCGCGGTTTCACTTTCTATATCTATCTTATTACTACAGATGTGGACATTGCAAAGCCGGATATGAAATCCATCATGATATATTGTGGTCCAGTTTATGAAGTCTTACTCAGATGCTGGTGAAGATCTTGCAGTAAGTAAATCACTTCCTGTCCTACTAGATTTCTGTGTCTTAGAACTCCATTCTAGTAACTCCTGGGATCCATCAAAATGAATTTCATTTTCATATGGCTAATTTGGAAATTTAAATACTAAGGCTTGTTTCAGATAATCATTATCATAATAGTCTTCAGGCTGCAGAGTGAGAAGCTTGATATTTCTTACTAAGGCATTAAGTAGATTGGTGGGAGGGGGCGGGGACAATTTTCCACCTTAGTTATTCCAGTAAACAATGGTAAAATGTTTCAGAGAGTGAGAGAGGCATCCCCATGGCCCATCTTTCATCTGATTGCCTAATAGGCAGACTGTTGAATACAACAATAATAGTGTACTTGGATTAATATGTTCTCTACCTCAGTTGAGAGAATCAGCCAAGTCAATAACAGCAGAACAGGAGCAGAAGAACTTCACTGATCTTTTGATATGGATCAAAGAGGTGGAGGAAGTATTGAAAATTAGATTAATCTATCCCGGACTTTACAGCAGATAGAAATGGTGGGGAGGTTGACTTAATGTCACACTCAAGGTTGTTTCAATATGGTGACAATCAGTTTTGGTTGGTGGAGCCGGAGTACCCGGAGAGAATCGCCAGCAACTAGAATAGGAAGATATATTCTTGGTTTGAGGAATTTTAAGATGGAGAATGTAATTTAAATTTCTAGTTTCAATATGATTTCAAGATACAAAAACAATCTGTTGTGACTCTGGCTCCTAGAAAATGTGTGAGAAATTGAACAAAGTCTCTTTTGTCCACAGGGACCATTTTGGGATATTCCACTTCTTATTAAGAACACAAAAGAGCCAGCACTGTGGCATTTTGGTTTGGGAGTATTTGTTGTTTCAGTTGAGAGCTTGAATGCACGATCTCGAAAGTTTTGTACAAAGAGTACCAATATGCAGAAACCGATCTCCTGGTTAATGAATGATGCTGCATGTACAATTCAAAATGCAGGAAAGCAGAAAAATTCAGTCAGTAATTACCCCTCAGCCTATTAGTCTGCGGGGTCTTGTCGTTGGCATGTACGTCCGGTCGTCCGGTCGTCAACAATTCTTGTGATCGATCTAGAAACCGAACCGTTGCTTCTAGAGACTTCAAATTTGGTATACAGAATTGTTGGGTGGTCAACCACAAGCCTATTGAATCTGGACCCGATTGGGTGAAAACTTTGGCGGCCATCTTTAATTTATGCGAAACCATGAATCTTGTGTATCTCGGAAACCATTTTGCTGTTCAGTGTGAAACTTTGTAGAGATTATCGATACATCAAGAAACTTTGAAAGAATGACCAAACCAGTGTTCCTGATTAGGTGAAAACCTTGGTGGCCATCTTTAATTTATGCAGAATCTTTAATGATGTATTTCTTTGATACCATTGAAGTGTTCTATACGAAACTTCTCGTTACCAAGCTTCCTTTAGAACGACTTACCCCAGGCACACCAAACTTGCCGTGCACATCCATATGCTCATTACCCAGAACCCTATTGAATCTGGACCCGATTGGGTCGAAACTTTGGTGGCCATCTTTAATTTATGAGAAACCATGAATCTTGTGTATCTCGGAAACCATTTTGCTGTTCAGTGTGAAACTTTGTAGAGATTATCGATACATCAAGAAACTTTGAAGGAATGACCAAACCAGTTTTCCTGATTAGGTGAAAGCCTTGGCGGCCATCTTTAATTTATGCAGAATCTTTAATGATGTATTTCTTTGATACCATTGAAGTGTTCTATACGAAACTTGGTATACAGCATCGATGTATCAAGAGACTTGACTTGCACTGAATAACAACATCAATTCTTCTGAGAGGCGGGAAGGATGGCCGGCCATTTTTAATTTATGCAAAATCATTAATGATCTCTATCTCTGATACCGTTTAAGTGCTCGATATAAAATTTGGTAAACATCATCGATGCAGCAAGAGACTTATGATGAATGACAGAACTGGTTTCTCTGATTGGGTGAAAATCTTGGTGGCCATCTTTAATTTATGCAAAATCTTTAATGATATATATCTCGGATACCATTTAAGTGTTCTATATGAAACTTGGTTTACAGCATCGATGTATCAAGACACTCGCAATGAAGATCAGTTCCTCTGCATGACCGGAAGGATAGGCGGCCATCTTTACTTTATGCAAAATCATTCTGATACCGTTCAAGTGCTCGATGTAAAATTTGATATACATCATCAGTGCATCAAGAAACTTACGATGAATGACAGAACTGGTTTCTCTGATTGGGCGGACTTAATTTCTACATCACTAAGGAGCCACTGTTCAGCAACTAATGTTGTCGTACTTGGAGACTTCAGCAATGACTTTGCTGTCAACTCGGCTGAAACAACCAAGATAAACGACTTCTTCCAAGAGCATGGGCTCTTTCCCTTAATCCACACCCCATGCAACCACAGATCTTACAACAACCATTGACCAGATTTTCACCAATTTCAAACTCACAGATATACAATTTGGTGTCCATGAAACATATTATTCATATCACAAGGCTGTTTGGATTGCCATCCACCCATCCTCATCCTCTGCTTGATCACAGATGGAAAGAGACAGACAATCAACAGGTACACAGGGATTCATACAGTTATTGCTATCAAAGACTTTTATTATTGTTTAGACTATTATTAGGGTTCAAAGCCAAAATGGCTTGAAGCCTTTTGTTTTTGTTCAGAATATTTCTGTTCTTCCGCCATATTTTTCGCACGCGCTATGTCAAAATATTTATTATAATCCTTCAATGCATCCAACATCCCACACTGAATTTATCATATTTTAATCTTTTACAAGCCACTGCTAAAGCATCTTCTGCATTCAACCAAATCTTTCAGGCTTTTACATATGCATTTTTCATTCATTGTGTACCAATATACATGGACTAAAACTGTCTGGCTGAGGGGTTGTTGCACCTTTTAGGTGCTGCCTCATGTTAATTGTGCCCCACCGGAAACCGGAGGGGGACTTTAAATAGGGATTTGCTCCGTTCGTACGTCGCTGTCATTCCATCACGCTGTTCTTGTGACTGCAGTAACTCAAAAAGTACTTGTCCGAAAGACATCAAACTTGGACAGTGGGTTGGTATGAGAGAGGATGGCTGGTATTATTTTTCGGCAACTTTTGTAATAATCCAATCACGGCTTTGACCTTTGTTCAGCCATGGCCATATTACTCCTCCACCCATAAGGGGTAAGGAGTTCAGTTACAGGCATTTACATCCGTCTCCCCTGCCTGTTAACTTGTTTTTATCTTCGCCATACCTCGAAAACTACTGCAAGGAAGATCGCGAAACTTGCACAAGTATACCTTGTAGATAGGCCTTTTTGCATGTTCTAAGTTCTGAATCTGTGTGTCCGTTTGTTTATTTTTAATTCATCCGTTTACTTCTTACATAGCAAATGACATTCCAGGACCTTTATTCGAACCTCATCTGCTGATAAGGATTGGCTATTGACTGACCGCCTGGCCTAATCACGAAGATAGTGACCCTGCCATCCGTGAAAATATATCCATTTAGTCATAAATAACTGGACTATTTTATATTCAGATAGTCATGATGTATGACAATCTAGGTTACAAACCAAGATGGTAAATCAGGGGAATACCATCTAGACATAACGCTATGAAAACTTTGTTCTGCGAGATCCCATAATAAGCCAATCATGACCATTTCTGACTTATCTCTCTGAAAATGATCGACGTTTACTTCACGGAGATTAACATTTTCGTGCTGCACAAACTTTTGATATTTTCCACCCCCAAATAAAGCCGGACTTGGGCGGGAGTAAACGCTTTGATCTTCACGCACACTGTCTGGAAATGATGCCATATTTGGATACTGTTTCTCAGTAATGTTTATATATTAGTCCATGTGTAATTACTGTGGGAGTGATTTCAACCAGCTAGCCACCTGATTGGCTAACAAATGTAGTTTCAGATTCGCATGGGATTTATATAGGGCTGAATTCAGATATAATATTCCCTGATATTATATCTGATTTTACTGAGATTGGATGTTTAACAATAATCTGTTGTAAACAATCACCAAAATAAGTTTCAATAGAATAGAGTCTCAATGACATTTCCTGATTTGTCATGTTACGATAAAAAATGCTGCTGGGGCTGACGGAGGAGGTGTATACGTTAGTGCCCCCGCAGCTTCCCATTGGGGGCATTGTTAGCTGAATTATTGTTAGCAATTAGCTTTGATAGCGACATCATTAAATTAATACAAATTATTGATTGCTCAAATCTATACTATTAAGAGCCGGCCTGAAACGGGCATCTGAATGTCTGTCTGTCACAGATAGCCTCAACCTGTAACGATCTGGGTCATCTATACGCGGTAAGACTGACCCTGGGATCGTGTGTATCCATTTTCAGCCTACTTTCGGCAACTGTAAGAGGGAATTTCCAGAAATCAATACCACGTGACTTCGTCAGCCAATCAGCTGAAATCTACCGACGTAACCCGCCATTTTCGAGTCATGTGCTGTCCTACTTGTTCAAAATTACAGATCTACCACACCTCTTGAATGATATGAAAGTTATTCATACCTATATATTTTGTAAGCCCAGGCAATATCTGTTTCCGAAGTGGTATGAAAACCTGTAATTTATCAGATTTCTCGAGTCTGTTCTTCGCCGGATGAAGGCTGAACAGAATCCGGTAAAGTACCGGATATCGCTTTGCGATAATGGAGACACACGATTCGCAAGCCATCTTATGGCGAAGTGTACGCAAATGAGATAGCCTCTGCGGACACCCTGCATGTGATTTAGAGCCACCGAACTTGGTACACATATATACTACGAGTCAATGCCTACATGATAGTAACATATAACCGAAGATTCGACATTCAGTAGCTAGCCATCGTCCAAATTGTTTTCCCCTATATTCTGAGTATCAATATGACTGACTATATGGAACCATGAATTGGATAGTGGTTGGTTGGTTGGTTTGTTTGAATTTTAACATCGCACCTAACCTTATTGGTCACACGGCGACGATGACCCAAACAAACATACCCTAACAAAACCCTAATCCTAGCAAATACCTAACCAAAACTACAAAAAATTTCGAATTTCGAATTTTGAAAATTAGGCTCTACAGACCAATTGGATAGTGTACATGTAACAAGGTTGTACGTAGTATATACATATTAGCTATATACTAAGGCATCAGATCCAACATTCAGTAGCTAGCCATTGTCCATAAATAATTACCAAGTCTATCTTCATGAACATCGTGTTTTTCTATTAATACATGTACATCGCATAGCAGTGCAGTGCACAACGCAAGATGTAGAAAAGCTCTTGATGGATCTTCAATACACAATGTAGCCTATCAGGGCCTGATCTAGACTTTTAGTTTGGGCACCCTTACCTGGCGCAGAGTGGGATAAGTTATAGTGAAATAGGCCGCGATGTGGGACTGTCGAAGCCCATGGAAGCTGTGGGAGTATTGAATGGTCTAAATACAGCCTGATAACGTAATATTTGGCAATAGTAATTGCATTAATATAGGTTTCAGCCTGTTCAGAGGGAATTTGCTAACAATTTTTTTTTTTTTTTTTTTTCTCATTGGGCGCCCAAATTCATGGCGCCCAAACCCGTTATAACGGGTTCAAAAACGGCCTGGATCAGGCCCTGCCTATGGAGGAAGGCTCCCAGGCTTGATAGATATTTTGGCTATGTTACTATTACCAACTGCTGGCGAAGCCCTTTTGGGTGTCAATTCTCAGAGCGCATCCGGTGACACCCTTTCAAGTGGTTCAGAGCTGCACATTTACTACGAGACAATACCTAATGATGGTAGCGTTTAGTACCGCGATCCACTGCTAGGGAGAGAATAGGTACATTTAACTGTCATCTGAATAATCAAGTATTTTGCTATATTTAATATAGCATATAGTAGCACTGATATTTAAGGATTAACGTTAGGTTCTCCAAATTCATATTACATATATATGCAACTGGTGATTGACCAGAAACCTACATGTATCCCAGTTAACTGACCTTGACCTATTTTCCAAGGTCATATACATGTACTGTTTATGATGATACAACATGAAGAAATATAGCTAGGCTTTCCAAATTATCATTTTGTATACATCTGGCGATGATCCAGAGGTGTGCTGACGATGACTGACCTTGACCTATTTTATCAAGGTCAGATTCTATTTAGTACGATATTTCATGAAGGATTATATCTACATTGTCCAAATTTATACCACATATGCCTGGAGCCGGATTGACTATCACTGACCTTGACCTATTTTCTGAAGGTCAAATCCCATATGTCAAGTCTAACATCTCCGAATCCAGACCAGATCATTTAAGTGTCAAGGTTGTTTAAATGCTTTTGGTGTTACCATACTTAATATTCTTCACTGTGCATGAATAAAGCAACATCCGTGTATTTCATTGTCTTCACCAACTGCTACTATTAACTCTTTCCATCCTCGCAGTTTATAATTCATTGAACTCCCGCCAATTATTATTACCGTTACAGTGACCGACACCGTAAAATAATTAATAAACTAATGAGGTGCATTATTTCTTCAATGATAATTTTTCCATGGGTATTTGGTATACATGTATTCTTGGAATCTTGGTCATAAGATATGGCCAAATTGTAGACCAATGTTGTTGCAGTAATACATGTACATGTGTGTCATTATTGAGAGTAAATTGTTTTGAATCACTCGGCCCTTTACATGTACTACTCAAGTCAACATTGGAATTGGGTTGCATACTCAGCGGGTTATATTCTAGTCTTTCTGAATGAATCGCAGAAATACGACTTTGATAACACTAACTCAGGAAGGAAGCAATCAGAGATTGCTCAATCGTATGCCCCCCCCCCCCCCCTTCCGCTTTAATCCAACACTCGGCCTCGCCATTGTTCATTATTCTGTTCTGTATTGGTCGGTGGAGGCCTTCATGATTATGAAAATTCTATTTCAGTCAATTTTTTTGCCATGCCTCGCATAATACATATTCAAAGTATCGACCAACAAGTGATAATACAATGTTTTGATGCAAGATGGTCGCCGGGGCTTTCGTCCAATCCGAAAATGAGACCTACATTCCTTGGGAGTATATTGTGGTGAAATTATGAAGCGATCAGTAAACTTTGAATTTTGCACCCAATTAACTCTTTTTGGGGCAATTACATGCTTCAGAACCTATGTGGTCTGCTGTGGAATGTAGAATGACATATATATAGCCATTTCCTAATCGGTTATGGACTGAGATCCAGCCTGGACAAATAAATATATCCCATTCACTTAGGTTTGATAAACAAAGGATCATAACTCTTCAAAATATAACCGAAAGCAGAGAAACTTCATCCTGCACAACTATGGGGCATTGATCACATATCATGCAAATTTCATACTTGTCCATGCAATATTAACCGAGATCCAGCCTGGACAAGTCCCAATTCACAAAGATTTCAAGAAAAAAGGGCCATAACTCTTGAAAATATAAGCGAAACGCGGAGAAACTTCACGCTACACAACTACAGGGCACTGACCACACATCCTGCAAATTTCTTAATTGTCCATACAACATTAACCGAGATTCAGCCTGGACAAGTCTCAATTCACAAAGATTTGAAGAAAAAAAAGGGCAGAGAAACTTCACACTGCACAACTACAGGGCACTGACCACATATCCTGAAAATTTCATACTTGTCCATACAATAATAACCGAGATTCAGCCCGGACAAGTCCCACTTCACAAAGATTTGAAGAAAAAAAGGGCCATAACTCTTGAAAATATACGCAAAACACGGAGAAACTTCATGCTGCACAACTACAGGGCACTGACCACATATGCTGCAAATTTCATAATTGTCCCAACAATATTAACCGAGATCCAGCCCGGACAAGTCCCAATTCATGGAGATTTCAGGAACAAAGGGCCATAACTCTTGAAAATATAAGCGAAATGGGGAGAAACTTTACGCTGCACAACTGTGGGGCACTGACCACATATCATGCAAATTTTATACTTGTCCATACAATATTAACCAAGATCCAGCCCTGACAAGTCCCATTCACAGAGATTTCAGAAAAAGGGCCATAACTCTTGAAAATTATACCGAAACACGGAAAAAACTGTACGCTGCACAACTACGAGGTACTGGGCACATTCCATGCAAGTTTCAATCCTGTCCATCAAATATTAACCGAGATATCGCGCGGACAAGAAACTCGGACGGACAGATGGACGGACGGACAGACGGATGGACAAAGCGATCGCTATATGCCCCCCCTCTAATTAGAGGGGGGGCATAAATATGGATAACATCATTCAGGTGTAAATGTCTAACAAACCAACGGTTTATTTGGAGCAAAATCAAGCTAAGTACAATGGACACTGCAAGCTTTGAACATGGACTTCTAGAACTGGTGAAGTGAAACACTATTTACAGTCTGTTTTGCTGCTGGCACAATTCCTGATTATCAAATTACAAGACAAGCCCACTCAAGAAAGCTTCACTCTGAATTAAATTCCGCATATTCAATGAATGTCCTGCTGTTTCTCCCATCACTTTTTGGACCATTCCGCTATTTCTGCTATATCTTTCCGTGCCTGCTGTATATAAGGCTGCAGGTAATGTACCTCCTGGAAAGAAAGAAAGAAACAGAAAGTGAAATTCAACGCTCTAAGAAATAATGTAACCTAATTTATCTGATTTGATTTTCATAATTCCCACCATCATAACGTAAGATATCAACATCAGCCACAGTTTGTAATATGGTTATCTGCCTTGATGATATTTCAAACTAAATGTTATCGGACAGTTTCCTCACTACTTCATCTGAACAACTACAAGTCCAAACTGGTCGAGTACAAGAACAGACCATCAGCATGGCCAAGGATTTGGGGGGAGGGGATTTGGGATAATGTCACACTCAAGTTTGTTTCATGCATATGGTAACAGTTTGGTTGGTGGAGGAAGCCGGAGTACCCAGAGAGAACCACCGCATGTCGGCAAGTAACCAGCCAACTTCCACACATGGACCAGCTGGGTTCGAACCCGTGCCGATTCACCATTGTGAGGTTAGCGGTCACCAGGGAAGTGCCTTAGACCACTCGGCCACCGGCGGCCGGCGCTGGATAGGAACAGACCATCACCATGGCCTGAAGATAAGAATGAATCTTGAACCACTAGGAAAGTTCTAGGCATGGCTGAGGGTAAGAAAAAATCATTAGCATCACCAAGGATATGGTCTGTCCCTACTGTCCAATAAAAATGACTTGTCCAGGATAACAGGAAACCAAACGCATGGAACCATATGCATGGCCGAGGATAAGAACAAACGACAGGCATGACCGAGGATAAGAACAAATCAATAGCATGGCCGAAGATAAGAACAAACCGGGGATGGCTGAGGATACGAACAAATCATCGACATCACTAAGGTCACGAATGATGGGAACAAACCATCGGCATGACTGAGGATAAGAACCAAAGGCAGGGCCAAGGATAAGAACAAACCATTGGCATGGTCGAGGGTAAGAACAAACCATACACATATGAGAACAAACGATAGACATGGTCTAAGATAAGAACAAACCATAGGCATGGTCGAGGATAAGAAACCATAGGCATGGTCTAGAATAAGAACAAATAATCGGCATGGCCGAAGATAAGAACAAACCATCGGCATGGCTCAGGATAAAAACAAACCATAGGCATGGGCTAGGATAAGTACAAATCGTTGGCATCACCAGGGATAGGGACAGACCATCAGCATGGCCAAGGATAAGAACCCACAGGCATGGTCTAGGATAAGAACAGATTATTGGCGTGGCAGAAGATAAAAACAAACCATAGGCATGGCTAACATGGCTAAGGAAAACGAGAGATCCTGAAGGATCTTGGCGCCCACCATTGTCTGACAACTGTAAGTTAATGACAAGAAGATCTTTTTGTCCATTGTTACTAAGAACAAACGATTGATTTGTAATTTTGTTTGCAGAGTTTCAAATTTGAGCGAAAAAGATCGAAAAGGGACACTGGAAAACACCAAGATATTATCTATGTTTCAAGATTTCTAGAAACTGTACTTGATGTCGGTTGTTATAGTACAAGTGAAATGAGCAAAGTTAGTCTGAAAGTGAATGTTCGGAGGATCCTTCGTCTTCGTTTTGTAGTATTTTTATTTCTTTTTTGCATGTGTCATCATTGGGTACTGGAAGCGAAGGCTAATCTCTTGGACACTTTGGCATGAGCCCTGATTATCTCCCTTGGATCGAAACACGCAGTAGTCTACAGTTGTCGAGTTGTGACGTTGTTTCACAAGAGTGACGTCCCTTCGGCAGACAAAACGGTGGGGCAGTTCACTTGCAACGGCATGGACTAAAGTAAACTGATTTGAAATTTGAAGAAATACATTTTAATTCGGAATCATTTGAATTCCTTGATATACATGTAGAAGGTGAAAGTATGGATATTCTCTATAGTCAATATATAGAATATGCCCCATCGTTTGATAAGCCGACTCTTGTGATGCAACGTCACAACTAGGGAATACAGTATTAATTAGAAGCATAACTTGGATTTTCGAATCGAACCAAAAAGGTATCTTGCACAACTGGACCACAAGGGGAACCTGCGTACCAAATTTGAGAAAGATCTATGCAGCACTTCCTGAGAAATCACAATAAAATTTCATGGGGAAATCCAAAATGGCCGCCTGGTGGCTATATTGGATTTTCGAATCGGACCGAAAAAGGTATCTTGCACAACTAGACCCCAAGGGGAACCTGTGTAGCAAATCGGAGAGAAATCCATGCAGTACTTCCTGAGAAATCACGATAAAGTTTCATGGGAAAAACTAAGATGGCTGCCTGGTGGCCATATTGGATTTTCAAATCGGGCCGAAAAAGGTATCTTGCACAACTAGACCCCAAGGGAAAACTGTGTACCAAATTTGAGAAAGATCCATGTAGCACTTCCTGAGAAATGACGATAATGTTTCATGAGGAAACCAAGATGGCTGCCTGGTGGCCATATTGAATTTTCGAATCGGAACAAAAAGGGTATCTTGCACAACTAGACCCCAAGGGGAACCTGTGTACCAAATTTGAGAAAGATCCTTGCAGTACTTCCTGAGAATTCACGATAACAAAGTTTCATCGGAAAATCCAAGATAGCTGCCTGATGCCCATATTAGATATTCGAATCGGACCAGAAAAGGTACAGTACACCCAAGAATTAAACTGGTCACTGCTCGCGAAACGTTGGGTTCATCTTTCGCGAAACATTCGTGAAAGCATGTGCGAAAGGTTGATAATAACTTATGATGAATTCATATTTATTTCATAGCTTTCGCGAAAGGTAAATAACTTTCGCGAAAGATAAAAACAAACCATCGGCATGGCTAAGGAAAACGAGAGATCCTGAAGGATCTTGGCGCCCACCATTGTCTGACAATTGTAAGTTAATGACAAGAAGATCTTTTTGTCCATTGTTACTAAGAACAAACGATTGATTTGTAATTTTGTTTGCAGAATTTCAAATTTGAGCGAAAAAGATCGAAAAGGGACACTGGAAAACACCAAGATATTATCTATCTAAGGTTTCAAGATTTCTAGAAACTGTACTTGATGTCAGTTGTTATAGTACAAGTGAAATGAGCAAAGTTAGTCTGAAAGTGAATGTCCGGAGGATCCTTCGTCTTCGTTTTTTTTTAGTATTTTTATTTCTTTTTTGCACGTGTCATCATTGGGTACTGGAAGCGAAGGCTAATCTCTTGGACACTTTGGCATGAGCCCTGATTATCTCCCTTGGATCGAAACACGCAGTAGTCTACAGTTGTCGAGTTGTGACGTTGTTTCACAAGAGTGACGTCCCTTCGGCAGACAAAACGGTGGGGCAGTTCACTTGCAACGGCATGGACTAAAGTAAACTGATTTGAAATTTGAGGAAATACATTTTAATTCGGAATCATTTGAACTCCTTGATATAGAAGCTGAAAGTATGGATATTCTCTATAGTCAATATATAGAATATGCCCCATCGTTTGATAAGCCGACTCTTGTGATGCAACGTCACAACTAGGGAATACAGTATTAATTTGAAGCATAACTTGGATTTTCGAATCGAACCAAAAAGGTATCTTGCACAACTGGACCACAAGGGGAACCTGCGTACCAAATTTGAGAAAGAGCACAGCACTTCCTGAGAAATCACAATAAAATTTCATGGGGAAATCCAAAATGGCCGCCTGGTGGCTATATTGGATTTTTGAATCGGACCGAAAAAGGTATGTTGCACAACTAGACCCCAAGGGGAACCTGTGTAGCAAATCGGAGAGAAATCCATGCAGTACTTCCTGAGAAATCACGATAAAGTTTCATGGGGAAAACTAAGATGGCTGCCTGGTGGCCATATTGGATTTTCAAATCGGGCCGAAAAAGGTATCTTGCACAACTAGACCCCAAGGGAAAACTGTGTACCAAATTTGAGAAAGATCCATGTAGCACTTCCTGAGAAATGACGATAATGTTTCATGAGGAAACCAAGATGGCTGCCTGGTGGCCATATTGAATTTTCGAATCGGAACAAAAAGGGTATCTTGCACAACTAGACCCCAAGGGGAACCTGTGTACCAAATTTGAGAAAGATCCTTGCAGTACTTCCTGAGAATTCACGATAACAAAGTTTCATCGGAAAATCCAAGATAGCTGCCTGATGGCCATATTAGATATTCGAATCGGACCAGAAAAGGTACAGTACACCCAAGAATTAAACTGGTCACTGCTCGCGAAACGTTGGGTTCATCTTTCGCGAAAGCATGTGCGAAAGGTTGATAATAACTTCTGATGAATTCATATTTATTTCATAGCTTTCGCGAAAGATAAAAACAAACCATCGGCATGGCTAAGGAAAACGAGAGATCCTGAAGGATCTTGGCGCCCACCATTGTCTGACAATTGTAAGTTAATGACAAGAAGATCTTTTTGTCCATTGTTACTAAGAACAAACGATTGATTTGTAATTTTGTTTGCAGAATTTCAAATTTGAGCGAAAAAGATCGAAAAGGGACACTGGAAAACACCAAGATATTATCTATCTAAGGTTTCAAGATTTCTAGAAACTGTACTTGATGTCAGTTGTTATAGTACAAGTGAAATGAGCAAAGTTAGTCTGAAAGTGAATGTCCGGAGGATCCTTCGTCTTCGTTTTGTAGTATTTTTATTTCTTTTTTGCACGTGTCATCATTGGGTACTGGAAGCGAAGGCTAATCTCTTGGACACTTTGGCATGAGCCCTGATTATCTCCCTTGTATCGAAACACGCAGTAGTCTACAGTTGTCGAGTTGTGACGTTGTTTCACAAGAGTGACGTCCCTTCGGCAGACAAAACGGTGGGGCAGTTCACTTGCAACGGCATGGACTAAAGTAAACTGATTTGAAATTTGAAGAAATACATTTTAATTCGGAATCATTTGAACTCCTTGATATAGAAGCTGAAAGTATGGATATTCTCTATAGTCAATATATAGAATATGCCCCATCGTTTGATAAGCCGACTCTTGTGATGCAACGTCACAACTAGGGAATACAGTATTAATTTGAAGCGTAACTTGGATTTTCGAATTGAACCAAAAAGGTATCTTGCACAACTGGACCACAAGGGGAACCTGTGTACCAAATTTGAGAAAGATCCATGCAGCAGTTCCTGAGAAATCACGACAAAGTTTCATTGGGGAATCCAAGATGGCCGCCTTGTGGCCATATTGGATTTTCAAATCAGACCAGGAAAGGTATCTTGCACAACTAAACCCCAAGGGGAACCTATGTACCAAATTTGAGAAAGATCCATGCAGTAGGTCCTGAGAAATCGCGATAAAGTTTCATAGGGAAAACTAAGATGGCCGCCTGGTGGCCATATTGGATTTTCAAATCGGGCCAAAAAAGGTGTCTTGCACAACTAGACCCCAAGGGGAACCTGTGTACCAATTTGAGAAAGATCCATAAAGTAGTTCCAGAGAAATCGCGGTAACAAGAATTGTTTACGGACGGACGGACAACGGACGAAAAGTGATTTGAACAAACCATAGGCATGGCTAAGAATAAAACACCCCTCATCTTTAATACCTCAAATATCACTTCCGGTGATCGATTTATCAGAGGAATTAACGTGCCATAATTCAGGCAAAATATCACCTTTACTTGATAGTCATGCAAGTTTATAATATTGGCACCCTCTCTGGAAATTCTTCATAGCAGAAGTCTGCTAAAATCGGGCAAGCAAGTTATGGGTCTCCTTGCTGTTTTATCACATTCATGAAGCTCCAACAAAGCAACGTTATGTCGACAAATGCCATGCCAACAAGCTGAGTAGCTAGCAGGTCCTCCGCCAAGTAGCCTGTTTGAGAACATGTAGCATATACGCTTCCAATATCTCCTTAAATATAACTTGGAAAGTGGATATGTGTATGTGTAAAGAGAAGTTTATCTGGAATTGTTGAGACAATTTGAGGAGGTTTGGGAAGCAGTAATGGGTAGTGTAACACTGAAATTTAAGTCTGTAGTTGTATATGGATTTGTGGATGGTGAGGTTTATAAATCGATGGGTGGAATAGATGGAATAGATGGATATTGGATCACATACTACCTCAATGAAAATCAATACCAATGGCTGTCTAACTGATGTGAAGCATCCTCTGGAGTTTGAAGTTGATTGGTCAAATTGTTCTCGAGATATCACGTTCACAAGATCCGAGACGGATGGAATCCAATATGGTCAATGGCAGCCATCTTGGATTACGTACCTCAGTGAAAATCAATATCAATGGTCATCTAATTGATGTGAAGCACATTCTCAAGTTTGAAGTCGATTGGTCGATCTGTTCTCAAGATATCGCGTTCACAAGATGTGGGATGGACAGAATCCAATATGGTCAATGGCAGCCATCTTGGATTACGTACCTCAGTGAAAATCAATACCAATGGCCATCTGACTGATGCTAAGAACCTTCCCAAGTTTGAAGTCAATTGGTTGAATTGTTCTCGAGATATCGCGTTCACAAGATGTGGAACGTAGTGAATCCAATATGGTCCATGGCAGCCATTTGGATTACATACCTCAGTGAAAATCAATACCAATGGCCGTCTGACTGACATTAAGAACCTTCCCAAGTTTGAAGTCAATTGGTTGAATTGTTCTCGAGATATCGCGTTCACAAGATCTGGGACGGACAGAATCCAATATGGTCGATGGCGGCCATCTTGGATTACGTACCTCAGTGAAAAGCAATACCAATGGCCGTCTAACTGATGTGAAGCACCTTCTCAAGTTTGAAGTCAATTGGTCGAATTGTTCTCAAGATATCGTGTTCACAAGATGTGGGACAGACGGAAGGATGGACGGACGGAAGGATGGCTAGCATTTCCAAGTCCTCCCACCACTTCGTGGCGGAGGACAACAAAGGGTTGGACATCATGATGTCACAAGGAAAAATTTATCATTTGCCTACACATAACGTAAATGCAGAGATTGAAGTGGATCTTTGTCAAAAATCTGGAAAAATACTATCCTAGCACTTTAGGCCGGGGTCCCAGATGGCTGGAGAAGCATTCTAAACGATTTCCGGGAAATAAAACTGCAGATGGTCATCTAAATTCAAGGCATTATTGTCCTCCGCCACGAAGTGGTGGGAGGACTTGGAAATGCTAGCCGTCCGTCCTTCCGTCCGTCCCTCCGTCCCACATCTTGTGAACGCGATATCTTGAGAACAATTCGACCAATCGACTTCAAACTTGAGAAGGTGCTTCACATCAGTTAGACGGCCATTGGTATTGATTTTCACTGAGGTACGTAATCCAAGATGGCCACCATCGACCATATTGGATTGTGTCCGTCCCACATCTTGTGAACGCGATATCTCAAGAACAATTCCACCAATCAACTTCAAGCTTGGGAAGGTTCTTCACATCAGTCAGACGGCCATTGGTATTGATTTTCACTGAGGTACATAATCCAAGATGGCTGCCATTGACCATATTGGATTCCATCTGTCCCAGATCTTGTGAACGCGATATCTCGAAAACAATTCAACCAATCGACTTCAAACTTGGGAAGGTTCTTTACATTAGTTAGACGGCCATTGGTATTGATTTTCACTGAGGTACGTAATTCAAGATGGCTGCCATTGACCATATTGGATTCTGTCCATCCCACATCTTGTGATCGCGATATCTCGACAACAGTTTGACCAATCCACTTCAAACTTGAGAATGTGCTTCGCATCAGTTAAACGGCCATTGGTTTTGGTTTTCACTGAGATACGTAATCGAAGATGGCTGCCATGGACCATATTGGATTCACTCCGTTCCACATCTTGTTAACACGATATCTCAAAAACAAATCAACCAATCGACTTCAAACTTGGGAAGGTTTTTCACATCAGTTAGATGGCCATTGGTATTGATTTTCACTGAAGTACATAATCCAAGATGGCTGCCATTGACCATATTGGATTCTGTCCATCCCACATCTTGTGAACGCGATATCTCGAGAACAGTTCGACCAATCGACTTCAAACTCGAGAAGTGCTTCACATCAATTAGACGGCCATTGGTATTGATTTCCACTGAGGTACATAATCCAAGATGGCTGCCATTGACGATATTGGATTCCATCCGTCTCGGATCTTGTGAACGTGATATCTCGACAACAATTTGACCAATCAACTTCAAACTCGAGACGGTGCTTCACATCAGTTAGACAGCGATTGGTATTGATTTCCATTGAGGTAGTATGTAATCCAAGATGGCTGCCATTGACCATCTTGGATTTCACTTAGGCCAAGAAAAAAAATATGTCTGTTTCCAGTTACCCGACCGAGTCTAGATCAATCGTGCGACTCTAAAAATTTTATCAGCAAATTCCAACGAAATCACTACCAAGGCCGCGTTTTACGACAACAACAACAACCGTAAAGCGGCGTGCCAATTGTCAGCATACCGTAAAGTGTGACTGTAGCAGACCGCATGGCGTGGCGGCAGGTTGACGATCTTTTCAGGAAATAAAGCACCTACTTCTAGGTCGGGAATCGAGAAATCAGCAACCTGATTACGCTTCAGTCGACTTGATCATGTTTACCAGGACAATTTTAAACATATTCTCCATCAACTTCGAAAGAAATCTACTGATTTTATGACTTGAAATGGCGTTTGTTTGCGGACACGGCAGCTTGCAAGTGGTGTTCGTTTTCAGCGGAATCGGCGACGACACAATCAAAGTCTAACCGACCGGTACCATTTCTCCGCTAAAAAATCCAAAATTTCCCCGACTTGTTTTTATTATGAATGCATTGAAATAAACCCCCAAGATTCAAGCAAGTAATAACTCTTCTGTTTTCGAGAAATGGCTTGTTCAAATCGTTGTACTGTTGTACAGTCACGACTCACGTCTCATTTCTCAAATTGCTCGAATTAGATAGGCGCTGGTACAAACCTCCATGATGTTCAAATTAATTTCCCATTTCATTTTATGTTGTATATGTCAACTTTTTGTTCAGGCTTTTCCAGAAAATAAGTACACTCTCCCTATGGAAGGCACTGAAATTCCAGATGGAATTTTGTATTTTTCACTAAAAATCCTTAAAATTCTAGAGGAAAATTTCATCATTTCTGGGCGGAAATCCTTGGAATATATTGTTTTGCATATCAAGTTGCAATCAATTAAAACGATACTCGTTTTGGTGGTAAACAGCAGTCAAACACATTAATGGCAATTCTTATTTCCATAATATCAGTACAATAACTGGTTTCAGCAGAACTCATTGAAATATCAAGATTTGCTGGATCCAGTATTGATAAAAATACCAACGATATATATTTGGAGGGTTCCCCGCCCTTGATCTTTTGAATATCTGAAAATATGGGGGGATGTGTCCTGGGAGAATATGTTAAAGTGGGTGGGAATATTATACAATCAAGAATATATTTGTAGACCATTGTATATGGGACAGGAGTACTGGACATCAAAATAAAATTTATTTCCAAAATAAAATCTTTTTTGGCCCTACCTACTCTATTTTTTTCTGCCCGTAATCGGAAACAGACATATATTTTTTTTTGGCCTTACCCATATTGTACCCATCTGTGTTGTGAACGCGATATCTTGATCTATTCCACTCATCGATTTATAAACCTCAACATCCACAAATCCATATACACTACAGACTTACATTCCAGTGTTACACTACCCATTACTGCTTCCCAAACCTCCTCAAATTGTCTCAACAATTCCAGATGAACGTCTCTTTCCACATACACATATCAACTTTCCAAGTTATATTTAAGGAGATATTGGAAGCGTATATGCTGTATGCTCTCAAACAGGCTACTTGGCGGAGGACCTGCTAGCTACTCAGCTTGTTTTATATTGATTTTTTCCTTG
Source organism: Hanleya hanleyi (assembly GCA_036873755.1). Taxonomy (NCBI): domain Eukaryota; kingdom Metazoa; phylum Mollusca; class Polyplacophora; order Lepidopleurida; family Hanleyidae; genus Hanleya; species Hanleya hanleyi. The sequence goes on along the minus strand of JAVTVY010023923.1, from coordinate 71,624 downwards.
TAACCAAATATTTTCAGTACATAATTCAAATACTGGACAAGAATTTCCATCCATCAAAGCAAGCATGATGTAGATGCCACACTACTGGAAGCAAATGAATCTGACTCTGTGCACTGAACATCAGACTGTGAGGAAGCGAACAGACGGGCATGACAGGGTGAAGTCACATTAGATTTAAGAAGTTTGAGTTTTTAGTTTCTTGCATGTTTCAGAATGATTTTTCACGTCACTCTTTCCAGTGGTTACATATATTTTTCCTTCAGCCTCGACCATTTAACTTTTTTTTTCAAAGTCCTTGGGGTCAGTCGTCACGTCAACAATTTCACATAGTCCACTTTAAATTATAAATACGTCTGGCATTGTCAACAGGGAGTCTAACGATCTTCGCTCTGAAAGCTGGCGCGAACGAACATGAGATAACATACTGCTTTCCGATACATTCATGGGACGAGAACAACACCCCTCAGCTACTGCAGACAGCGTGACAGGCAATCAGCATTCGCTACGGGTGTAGCTGCATATACAAGCGGAGTCTATTTTGAGAAACACTCTGCGGGGAGATCGCACTGTGCTGGAAATATCATAACACCGATCACTCAAGAACTGGTTATTTCAAACTTATTAAAAAGATGATCCCTTCGCAACCATCTGAAAACAAGATTGCTTGAGAATCAGCAATTATGTGATTAAAATTCGAGTTATGTACCTCCGAGGTACATAACTCGAATTTTAATCACATAATTTATATTTTTTAGGGATTCTCAAACCCAAGCTAAAAGATTTTTTGTTTTTTAGAATGGTTTAACGGAGGTTCATTATCGACGAAAATAGCAACAACAACAACAAGTTACATGGTTGTGTGAGACAGAAAATCGGAAAATCTGGGAATTTTTTGGAGATTCTAAAAAATCCGAAAATCCGGATTTATCCATAAGACTTCAATCTCTGTAAATGTGCAGAAATCTGTGCTGACGTCATGATTTGTGAGGGATCAACTTTCTTAAAACTAGAAGATATTCTTGAGATTATGCCTTTTTTCAGGAAGAGTGATTTTGATTCAACTCGCTTGATCTATAGTTATCCACTGTACTCATGCAATCTAGTCATCTATTGTACTCACTCGATCTAGTCATCCATTATACTCAATCTATAGTCATCTATTGTACTCATGCTGAAATCTATAGTCATCTATTGTACTCACTCGATCTATAGTCATCCATTATACTCAATCTATAGTCATCCATTAAACTGGTCAAATTGGCAAAGGATAACCAAATGATATGGCGAATCGTTCGCGAACATTTGTCATCCATTAAACTGGTCAAATTCACAAAGGATAGTTGAAAGATGTGGTGAATCATTCGCGAACATTTCGTGAATGCTTCACCTGTACCTTTCGCCATACCTTTGGCATATTTTAGCTGAGAAAAAGTCGAGATTGAACCTTTCGCGAAAGCTATACGCGAAAGATGTTCGAGGAAATACATGTTGTAAATTGTTTATATTCTTGTCTGTCAACTATTTCAATTCATTTGCTGGTGTGTTTTGCTTTTAATGTCATTAATTAGGTCCATATACTAAATTTTGCGAATGTATTGCAAATGTAAAATCTCGACGACGTGTTGTTTTTCCTGGTCGGTCCATGATGTAAGCTGTGATTCACGCAAAATGAAGATCATACATGTATGTACTGGTGCCTGGAGCTGTATCACGGTAGTCATCTAGTCGCATACCTGTAATCAACTCCTCATTTGAGCATTGTGCTGTATGGCTTGTTTTTGAAACTGAAACCTTTCACATCCAAATGAAGCCCAATCTAAAACATAAGGGGTGTGTCCAGTCGCTAGGAAGAGGGGAGACAACTCTGAGCAGACATTTCTATCTCAAAATGGTGATATCGCTGACAAAAAAAAAGACTTATTGCCTTCAGTGATGGAAGCCGACTACACCATTGTGTCTTCAGGCCCTTTCGGATCTTGCGGAGTGAAATCGAGAATAGCGGCCCTAAAATATATGCAATTGTAACCCGCATTCGCCAAGGAATGCGACGAAGATCTAACACTCCCGTATGTTGCCATCTTGTCTCGTCAAATGCGGATTGCTTTACGTTAGTTATGATCATGACCTATCTTTCGCGAAAGATGAGATGAATATGAAATAATTGTAACTGTAAGTTATTATCAACCTTTCGAACATTTCACCAAGGTTTCGTGAAAGGTGCACCCAACGTTTCGCAAGCAGTGACCAGTTTAATTGTTGGGCGTACTGTACTCACACGATCTATGGTCATATATTGTACTCATTTAATCTAGTCATCCATTGTACTCACTCGATCTACAGTCATCTATTGTACTCCATCGATCGATAGTCATCTATTGTACTCAATCTACTGTCATCCATTGTACTCTCTTGATCTAGTCATCTTTGTACTCATTTTCTATAGTCACCTATTATGCTCTCTTGATCTGTAGTCATCCATGATGTACTCACTTGATCGAGTTATCTATTATACTCCCTTGATCTAGTCATTCATTGTACCGTTATTCTATTGTCATCCACTGTACTCACTCGATCTAGTCATCTATTGTATTCACAGAATCTAGTCATCTATTGTACTCACTCGATCTATAGTCATCTATTGTACTCACTCAATCTATAGTTATATATTGTACTCAATCTATGGTCATCTCTTGTAATCAGTTGATCCATTGGAGAGGTTTAGTTACATGTTTAACGTCAACGCGTATGTATGACATCATCGTTTCTTGCGCACTTGGCACCGTGCCATAAGTCGGGGACCGGCACAGGCTGACATTTTGAATGTCATGGTGCCACTCTACAAGTACATGAGCCTATATTACAATGATCTTCTAAATTATTGAGCTGCTAGGTGTTTTCACATTGGATATGTCCAATTGCGGTGTTTCTCTTTTATTTTCATCGAAAATCTCTCAGAAAATATAGCACAGGAATTTTTGTAATGATTCATGAATATGGTCTGACCGGCAGCCTTTGGAACTATACGTTATAACGCGACCATAGCCACTTCTTCTGTTCTTTCCCCAAAGTAAGGGGACAGCTGCTCTATCTTTGCTTGCATTGATACTAAATCAGGTTAGGGTCAAATGTTACAGTTTGGCATATCATCTACATGTATTCATTTTGACAAAACCAATTATTCTGTCACAAAAATTAGAGGAAATATCGAATAAAAACTTCGGAAAATCAGAACAAAAGATTAGGCGATAACGGTCCAAAATGATGACATCATGGCAGCCATCTGGGATTTCTTTACATCTTCTTCTAGAGCTTGTCCAAAATATATATAGTATAGAAAGTTACAGCTCTCTAAAGGGTAACGAAAATAAGGGGGGCTGGGCAGAAACCCCCCACCCCCAGGCTTGGACATACCCCCAAATCGCCCAGGGCGTTGTTGTTTCGGAGCTAGTGTAGAAAGGTTGGTAGGGGCGGATGCATCTCCCCCTCTTACCCTCCCAGCCTGGTAGGGTTAAACGGTTGCTTTTCCCTCGCAATTTTCAGATGCTTTCAATTCAGTTTCGTATACATTTATCGGATCGGCTTTCCTTCCGTTTATCGGTTGATTTGTGTTTCGTTTCATTTTAAAATATTAGACCCGTTTCGATTATCGGGTCGTTGAATGGTTCGGTCACCGGTTCGTTAAACGATTTTATTTCTGTTTCGGTTATTGGTAAGTTTTCCATGTCGATTATAGATTCGCTAATTATTTCGATTATGGTTCAGTTTCATTTCGGTTATATCAGGCCCGATCGGTTCGGTTTCCAATTCGTGTAGTTGGCGTTTAAAATAACCGCAAACTCCTGAACACGATGCACCCTTTAATGGAATTATTTCTGTAATTGGGACAGGGCAAGTTATGTGATGTATCACGGACGATGTGGGGTACACATTTTCCCTCCTTCCTGCTCAATATTTTGGTTATCACTGTTACAGAGGAAAAACTTGTTTTTTCATCCCTAAATTAGAAAGGGATTATTATTTAGCGGAAGAATTTTCTTGAATTATCTCTTCATTTAAACAGAAGCTGCTGATTATGGCACAAGAATTGCTGGCTTTCAGAAATGGTTCAGTTGCACGTTATTGAAAGAACAAGAAGAGGTTGTATGTTCACTGACCGGTGAATTCATCTAATCAGCTGCTGGGAGGTATAATTTCACTTTACCCCATCTATTAACCCAGAAGACTATTTTGAATTAGTGGTAACTCACAAAATTTGTATGAAAGCATAATGACGTGCACTTTCTTTGAATAGCGGGAAAATATAGTACATATACACAAAAGCATACCGGTTACCACCAGTTCAGAATACAATGTAATCCCCTGTGTTAAAAGATAGCGAAAGTGAAAGTATACAACCCAGTAGCTGATAAGCTGAAGTCACGGGTCAGTGAACAGACAGTAATATGCAACTGAGCCATAGGCTAAATATACGTGTCAAAAATATGGGGCAAATCAAACACATGCAAGCATGATAAGTTGAAAATGAAATTTGTATTTTCATGTCTATAATGTAACTTGTTAAATAATAATGTGGCAAATGGCACTCTGTTAGGCTGCAAAAATTAGAATATATGTACTCCACTTAAAAATCCGAACAGCATCACCAGTATCGACCTACTTGCAATGCTGTAACTTAACTTTTTGGGGTGGTTGCCATGAGGACAAGTTCAATCATGTCAATAGTGAAAAAAGTTGCCCGCATTGAAAACTGGTTGCCCGCATATTGCATGGAAGCCATATTATACTGTAAAATGAAATTAAGGAATATAATGTGCCTCCATGTTGTTGCTGTTGTTTTTTCACTTACAAGTTTAGTAGTACTGTGTCTCCTGATGTGTGTGTTTTTAGTGTTGTGCATCGCTTTCAACATTATTTCAGTCATATCGCGACATTGTGGGCAGAACTGGCTGCATGTGCCTCAAGACTACTCTTTCTGTAAGTCTGCGACCCGTACATGAACGGGTTTTCCTTCCGCTCACGTTCATTCGGTTTCGGTTTTTTTAGGCCTATATCGGCAGCACACATCGCATATTATAACGTTCTGGTCTGTTTCATCGGCCTGGATTTCACTGGCGGTGGCCCATGGGAAAAGCGTATGCCACGCATCAACGAACTTTTTAGTACGTTTAGAGTCGTCATAAACTTTGTCCGTTCTAAGTTTTGTTTGCAAAAAATCAACTTTTCGCTTGAACTGTGAGTCCAGTCAAATATCGCTCCAATTCAATTCAATTCAATTCAATTTATTGTACCAGTCTTTTCCGCTTGCAAAATGCTCGGGGGCAAGCGAGAAGTTCCAGCACTGACTTGGAATACTTAGACCAACAGGGTGGAGAACGGGTCACTAAACACATTTTCCCTTGCGACGTCAACGCTCAACTGAATCTTATACGTTCCCGTTGCCGTTCAACGTGTAACTAAACCTCTCTATTGTTATTGATTGTACTCGATCTATAGTCATCTATTGTACTCACTTGATCTATAGTCATCTATTGTACTCACTCGATCTATAGTTATATATTGTACTCAATCTATTGTCATCTATTGTACTCAGTTGATCCATTGTTATTCATTGTACTCACTTGATCTTGTCATCCATTGTACCCATTTGATCTATAGTCATCCATTGTACTCACTCGATCTGTAGTCAGGCCGTCCTTAAAATTATCTGGGTTTCCGGTAACCCGACCGACCCATCAAAAACTGAAAATCGAGGGTTGGCGGTTTTATTATTATTTTTTTTTCACAAGAAGAGAAATAAAATCCAAACCTGGTCTGTATTTGCAAGCTAATTCAATTCGTCTATCTTCTACAAATTATTGTTCTCGCTGCTCTAAAATGCTTTTTTTTTTCACAATAAAATGTTCGCCGGTCGTTAACAGAACTGACTTCAGCGGTACCGGAAGCACATGGCAAATCTCGGGGTTGTAGTTATTGCCCGTGACAAAAAGCTGTAGTTGTCTCCCTTGCCGTTCCGGGAACTAAAATGGCGCGGTCGCCATTTTCTGTTTCTGTGATACAAAGTGGAAATGTTTTAAAAAACAATCATATATAAACCCTCGTGTCGATGACATCGACACTTCTCGAGGTCTTACAGTCAATCGTGCAGGATGTCGAGGCAGAAATAGAAACCATAACGGTTTCTAGATTGAATGCGGACTCCTCGACATCGTTTAGTTGCGACTCTGGCTTGACAGTTGGTGATCTTCTCCAACTGGACGGAGAAATACGACGGATGTCTTCACTCTTGTGTTATAATATTTCCTTCAGTGCCAGTGTGTCTGTAATGTATTCATGCAAAGAACTGTTCGGAATCACCCTATCATCTTTCTATATAAGCCCATGGGCCTAGTTGGTATTTGAATTTTACTTTCCAAGGCCGCCTAAATGGAATAAATTCAATTATCCAGACTCCTGGCCTTTGTGGTATTGTTTTTCCTTTGTCGTGTTAATGGACAAAACTTTCCAACATATACCCATATTGAGATTTGTAGTGTCGTAGGTGATTGAACTCCACTTTCAAATGTGCCTATCAGAATTTTTTTTTTTAAAAATTGCCTACCTACCCATCTTTTGCAATGGTCCGTTACCTGAAACAGGCATATTTTTAAGGATGGCCTCATGTATTGTACTCACTCAATCCATTGTCATCCATGGTACTCATTTGATCGATAGTCATTCATTGTACTCACTCGATCTATAGTCATCCATTGTACTCTATAGTCATTCTATAGTTTAGCAGTCACTTGATTTATAGTACTCACTTTTTCGAAAGTCATCCATTCGTCTTTAGGCAGTATTGATCTATCCATGGACAGGTAAAAGGCTCGGGTTTTCCTGAACTGTCGCTCATCAGCCAGGTCTCGTGGTAATCTCCGCACAGCCTCCTTCACATCCGGTAACCTATCATCAAGAAGGTCATCTCGCATCAAACCTACAAACCATAAGGTCCTTATCAACACCAGGGCATCAACAAGCAGTCCAGTTTGATATCCATATGTTTTCATTAACACATTACTCATACTGCTACCTTTATAACAAGAACTTCAACTAGCATAAAACCATCCTGACCCCTAACCAGCCTATACATGTATGTTCCCAGACCCAGTAGCCATTTAATGCCCTTCGTGACTCTCCATCTGCCCTCCCGTCTGACCCCTCACTAGTACTACATGCATCCTAAGCACATTTCCCTCCCCTTGCTGCACTGTGGGCATAAAGTACCCTTTTTTTTTCCTGTTTTAAGTCACTTTCCATAACCATCTAGGTATAGTTCCACTGCATTTTGACCAAAACCAACTCTGGTTCCTCAATGGGCATCAGACATGTCAGATACCCCTCTTTAGAACTTTTTCTTGAGGTTTCCCAAAGTAACCCCAATACCATCTGGAGGAAGTTTCATGAAAATTTGTCCAGAACTGTGGCTGTATGGGAGGGACAAACAGTGTCAGTTGCTGAACTAACAGTAAGGTAAGTCTGGCTTTTGGTGTCCTTTAAACGTTCTACCAAATGGTCTTCATTTCATAATCCCATACTATTATAATGCTAAACTGTTGTAAGAGATAAATATCAGATATTTAATAGCAGTTTACTGTTCTTGAGAATGATCGAAGTTGAATTAAAACAAACTTGAAAACCTTCAATACCATGCCTGATTGGCAACATCGAAGGCAGTGACCTACTGACCCAGGACGTCGGGGTGTGATTACGGTCAATCATACATGTAGCGAGCAATCGTAGCGAATGCTCCAGGCTGAGACAACATTTCAATTGTGACGCTGATAACGTCACAAAGCTATAACACAGCGCCTTTGTTGACATGATGAAGATGTCGTCGTACCCAACATGCCCAATTGTTGTGAAACGTACACCACAATAGGACGTCCGACACAACCGACTAGTTGATATTATATGACTGACATGACCATAATCAGACTCTGACGTCACGGGTCAGAGATTACGGCTTCAATACGTTTTTCATCACATCTATTTTATTGTGTTATTGAAGTAAATCATTAAGGGACGAAGCTGGAACCGTCCTCTTGATGTTACGTCCTGTGTTGACGTTAAGAGGCCGATTAGCGCAGCAAAGTGTAAAGCCCTGGCTTGAGATAACCTGAGGATTTGAGGTATCTTCGTTGCTATCTTTTGCCAACGATCTTCTGCGGGTTTGGCGAGAGCTAAAAGCGTATCGTATTCCACCCCCAGAAATTTGCGCTTTTGCGACGGAGTCAGTTCCGACTTCTCTTCATGTGGGATGTATCCCAGAGAAGTCAATATCCTTAAGACAAACTGCGTGTCTAGGATTAACTGCTCTTTGCAGGCATTCCTTAGCAGGGAGTCGTCAATATAAAAGTGGTACTTTATACCTAGACTGTGCAGGAATTGTGCCACTGGTGTAAACACTCGTGTGAACACCCAAGGGGAAGTTGACAGGCCGAATGGAAGCACTTGAATTTGGAAGCGTCGTTTGCTGACCATGAATCTTAAGTACTTCCTGTCCTCTGGATGTATCGGGATATGAAGATATGCATCCCTTAAATCCAGAGAAGTCAGCCATTCCCCTTGCTTGAGTACCGACCAGATAGACCGGAAGGACTCCATGCAGAAGTGTGGCGGTGGAGTGAGGTAGCCCTTGTTGAGGCGCTTGAGGTTGATAACCATGCGCATCTCGGACGTGTCTTTCTTGGGGACCAGAAAGACCGGCGAATGGAACCCGGGTGTTGTATGCCAAACCGGAAGCTCTATTAGGCCATCCATAATAATATGTTTGTTTCCCGTAACCCGACCGACCCCAAAAATTGGATAGTTAAAAAAAACACAAAGATCGGTCTTTTTTTTCCAGTCGCCAAATTCTGGAAGAGGGGAAATAACTCTTCATATTTTTCACAACGGGACGTAACTTTTGCTTCTGACGCTAGGTGTCGCATTGTCGTAATCTGCTTAAAATGGTCGCCTGCGGCATGCTTTCATTTTCCGTCGTCCACAACGGGGATTATGTTGTAAAAAAACAACTCAGAAAGGTGGAACTCTCCGAAAACTTGGGCAACATACTCGCTGATATCAGTGATACTTACGGGGATACGACGAAATTAAAAACAATACCTGCAGACTGGAATCCAGTAATTCAGTCGCGCGCCATCGCTCACCTAAATCATATCCAAGGTACACTGTTTTTCGCGCACCTAGATTCAGCAGATTAAATATAGAAATAAGTAGGCTGTGTCTGCTAACGGCATTATTATTAAATTAAAGGACAGTTGTTGTTAATTTTGCTAACTCTTCCACGCTGAAAATCACCTTGAGAATAAACCGAAACGCCTTTAATAAATTCTAACCAGCAACGATCGCCGTCAATAATTTCTTCACTTCTTTGACAATCTGTAGTCTCCTGCACAGGCTATTCCTAGCATGGGATCGTGCAATAGTTGCCACGTGCGCGGAGAGCTGACAACAATGGCGATAACTGCAGAAAATATTCCTTGAACAAGTTGAAGCAGTAGACGGAGTTTTCTGAGAAAGGTAGATGATTTACACATCATTATCAGCACACAGAGCCTGTGGTCAGTAGGATGTCAATACTCTTGGGCAATATTGAACTGGGACTCGTCTGATCATTCGCCAACCATTCTTCTCGTTCACTTAAATACTATCGGCTGATTATTTCGAGAACCTCCACGGGCACTGCTCTTCATACATATACTAATGCAATGATGACTGGTTCCAACTATTATGCAGAACTGTGGCTCTGATATTGGGAATAGAATAGAGTAATTTTCTCTTCGTTTATTTTAAACCATTATATGTCTAACAACTATAAATGTGGCAATTGTTTTAGCCTCTGACAATTTGAAATTTTGTTTAATAATGACACAACAGTTCAAGCCCCTAGTGAGCCTGAATTAAATGCTCAATCTACTGGTACCCACTGGTGACTTGAAATTCTTCATCACTTTTGATATCACTTGTTTAAATTGAAATAGAATAATTTATTTTCATTAATTTTTCATTTTGAAAATAACTGGACTTCCTTTATTCAGAAATATATTAGCCAGATAACATGTGTTCGTGCAGAAGGTTAAAAAAAAAAAAAAAAAAAAAAAAATCCCTGCCCACCTACCTACCCACTTTTTGGAGATGCCCGTTACTGGAAACAGGAATTTATTTTTGGATGGCCTTACTGAAGCCTTCTCTATCAGCTTGTCCACAGAGGACTGTATCGCTGATAGATGGCCCGTTCGGAATGGAATACGAGACGGACGGGGAGATGCGTCAAGGGAGGAAGCATGTCGAACAATAGGCGATAGCCGTATCTGATAGTTCGAATGACCCACGCTTCCGCCCCGATCCTTATCCAGTTCCTCCAAAACAACTGCAGCCTTCCCCCTACCGGAAGGTCTAGTTGTGGCGGAACTGGAAACATTATGTCTCGGGTGTTCCCGCCATACCGGAAGCCACCCGGTATGGCCCAAGACATCAGGTATTCTTCTTTGACTGCTTGTTTTTCCCCCTTACCCTGCTTCTTATGGCCAAAGCTCGATAATCTTGGCTCTAAAGAAGCAGGCGCTTGGCTTTGCTGTTGACCGGAAGCACCCTTAGCAGCCTTGGAACTAGGCGGGTTCTTCTTAGTCTTCTTCGCCTTGGAACCTGACCCGGAAGCCATAGGTCTCTTGGACGATGCACCGGAAGCCACTGACCTGTCATGTTCAATACGATCCATTTCAGGTCGGACCTCGGCAACAGCATCACCAAACAGTAAAGAGGGAGCCGTAGAAGTTTCTAGTAAGCTTCTCTTTACTGCTTCCGGTGTGTAATCGTGCATAAAAGGAATAAAGGCCGTTCTCCTTAAATACACCAACATAGAAGATCAGGCCTCGCAATTCAGAATTTTACCTCGGCAAAAAAAGAGCCGAGGCAAATGTATTTTTGCCTCGGCAAAAATGCAGTTTGCCTCTGCACTTTTTTTGAAAGCTACTTATCAGTTTCAGAAAGGTTGAAAGGTCTTTCAATGTTAAGTATAATCAATAAATAAGTTCACTCGTGTCTGTTGTCCTGTTTTTTATTTCCATCATAGTAACAGTTACAAACCATTTAGAACAAACATGCCATTTGCGCATTGAACCACTCGGCTACTTCAGCTTCCACTATATGTAGACTAGTTCCGTCATTTCACATTTCCTCATCAGAAGAGGAGCAGTCCGATTCAGATGAATCATCTGACGACGTCTGCAAATTTCTCACCCGAGCACCGTACTATATTTAGATCTCGGCCAAGCTGATGAAATTAAACGAGGGTCCGGATAGGTGCTCCTTTCGGCTTTGGTAGTATTGTATAATTTGTACTATACACATTCCAGCACATCTGTTGTCATAATTCAAAATGGTATTGTTAGAAAAACTAGACTGGCTAGGACAGTGTTTTATATTCAGTTGTATTATAATTCTTGTTTTTCAGGTTTCAAATAGCCGCCACACAGATATCGACGAACGACCATTAAATACAGCGGTACCCAGTCGTCGCGACCTGCCCAATACCTGCACCTTGAGAAGTCGGTCAACCCGGATTTCCCAAACACGCACACTCTCCCACAGCTGAGTCTGAGGGTATCACAATTTGAAGCATGCGACAAGCACGTGGAAGCGCGTGATGGAAAGTTTCTGTTGTGTCATGTTTCACTGATATTTTTGTTTATTCTTGTACTCTGCCATATATTTTTGCAATAAAATCTTGAGAAAAAAAATCTTGTTACATCGGCTGTTTTTTGGCCGACGCAAAACAAATTTTATGTACGTCAGCTTTTTGCCTCAGAATTGCCGAAAACCGACACGAATTGCGACGCCTGAAGATAAATAGGCATTATGAACCAGCAAATCTTCTACTGCACCGGAAGCAATCTTCTGGTAGTCAAGAACGAGGTTAATTCCCTCCTGTAACTGTTCCTGACTCTCCGCACCCGACAGCGAAAACAAACCATCCTTAATGGCTTTGAGAAACCAGTCCAGGTGATTTGTGATCGCCACTCCTTGTCGAGCAGTTTCCTCTAGTATGGAGGCCTGTTTGTTCGTAAACGGAACATCCAGATTACTAGGCAATTTGGTATTTGAAGGACACAAATACTGAAAATCGCCGTTCACCTCTGCAGACCGGAAGCTAAACGGTGAATCATGTACGCCATATGATCGTATGTTTGGCTTCTGTAATGGAAACGGACCAGAAGATCCTGCAGGGCGGAAGCGAGCTCTAGGTCTCAGCCGGACTGCACGTTTCTCCTGCGTAGCGGGTTCTGCTAATGTTCTATGGAACAAGTGGCAAATAGAATGTATAGCAGTTGAGGCCGGAAGCATGGAATCCGACCTCGTAACCCGATTCAACTCTCCTGACTCAGTTTGGATATCCCCCGCATGTGGGATCGGAAGCTGCATGTCAGGAATCAAGTCATAGATACCGGAAATTAAATCATAATATTTCCTAGTATCTGGATCAGTATTGGTTGGTTCATTCAATTCAGAGCTACCGTACTGGTCCCTATCCACTTCCATAGATTCCGGGGCTTCCTGCCAACGAGGAGTAATGGAAGGGATAGTCCCCGTCAATCTTGCTTCCGGTTGCACAGACTGTTCAGACAAAACCGGAAGCGGCGGAATACCGCTCCTTATTTGACTGGTCATTATCTCTCTCAGTTCCTTCATCTCCTGCCGTTGCTGTTCCATTCCGTGCAGAATAGCAGCCAACGTAGGATCCGTCACTTGAGAGTGCACCGGAAGCTGGGCCTGATGGGGTGTGTTCACACTCTGGGACCTTACAAATGACCGTGAGCACGGCCACTGTAAAGGTCGGTGAATTGGCATACGAGGTCGTAAACCGGCAGCACGTATAGGAGTATAGGAGGACGCATCATACGTAACATAGCCGGTACCTCGAATACCACCGGAAGCAGAAATTTGAGCTAAGCCAAGCAAGAACTAGCAACCGGATGCCGCATAATTTGACCTACTTGAGAGGGGTCTCTATACCGCGTCTCAGAGGCAGGTAAAAAATTTGGCATATCATAGGTACCTGCATACATACCATACTGCCGTTGTTGTGGGGACCTCAATCTCTGGTGGCCCAGAAGGCTCGTAGTGACAAACGTCTCGGCAGGGGGACGAGGAAGGCCACCAGAGAAACCGGAAGCAGATTGGGAGAAGTTAGACAAACCAGTCGTTCCAGTGTTAGTCGATGTTATAGAACGACCGGAAAGTCCAGGCCTCAACGGGGTTGAGGAAGGCAATCTCCCAATCCCGGAACCAAATGAAAATTTAACGTTAGGCGCCTCACCAGTATTGCCCAAGTTTTCATAGTCATAAGTCGCATCCGATCGAGAGATCGGAATTGACTGGCTTTCCCACGCTAAGCCTGGCTCCGTTACCGATTTCCCTTCATCGTCGTATCCAGGTGTCCGCTCGATCGGAAGCTCGACCTCCACAGTCGTAGTAGTGCCGGATTCCACATCTTCGATTGTCCCTTCCACTTGTACAACCCGGGTCGGTTTCTTACCTGATTGACCCTTCGCCTGGTCTGAAATGGCAGAATCGTGAGCGGGAGGGGGCGTTTGTTTATCTTTATTTACATTCAACAAACTGACTAGCAACAATACATTCCTCACAGGCCGTATCCCAGATACATACTCTTCCCTGGCGACATTGGGGACATGTGGAATGGAGGTCATATACAGGCTTGTCACCACTACAAGACATACATGACATTTGAGACATACAGTACGCCCAAGAATTAAACTGGTCACTGCTCGCGAAACGTTGGGTTCATCTTTCGCGAAACATTCGCGAAACGTTCGCGAAAGCATGTGCGAAAGGTTGATAATAACTTACGATGATTTCATATTTATTTCATAGCTTTCGCGAAAGGTATTTACCTTAGGTCACGATCGTAACTGACGTAAAGCGATCCACATTTGACAAGACAAGATGGCAACAAATGTGGGAGTGTTGGATCTTCTTATGCGGGTTACAATTGCATATGTTTTAGGACCACTATGCTCGATTTCACCCAGCAAGAATTTCCTGCAACAAAATTGAGTTTCAGGAATGAAATAGGCAGAAAAAACAGTCTACGAAACCGAAGAAAATCTCCACTCACATTGTCGTCATTGTTGTTGTTGTTGAAAAGGCCATGTGCGTATCGAATACGGCATACAGTACAGTGCAGAAAAGACTTTACACTAGTCGCGATGAAATAAAAACAAAAATACGTGTCAGGCGCACCTACTTGTTCAGGGCTCTGCGTTAAAAACGCGAGAAAGAAAAAACACTTTTTCTACTGCCTCGCATCAAAAACGCGCCCACCAAAACGTTTCAGTCGCGTTCTAAAGATCGAGCGCGAGTACCAGGAACGTCCTTCTGTTAGTTCTGACGCGTTTTTTTTATAACTGGTGAAAACGCGACCATGTTTTATACAAATCGGTTAAAAGCGCCATCGGTGTGACAGAGCTTGTATTGTTAAATAAATTATGATTCGCGGAGAACAGTAATTGTCGGTGAATGCTCGTTCGGACACGTGGATCGTTCATAGCGCAATTGAATGTATTGCCATAGAAAGGACTTCAAACTCCACTGAGCAGTTTCATTAAAATTACGCATTTTGGTCAAATTGATTACCGTACCTAGAATCTGGAGTCTATATAAATGTGTTTTGTACGATATTTATAAAATTTATCTGCCAGTGTCCGCCTTTTATTTTCCTGCATATATCACGCTATACTGTGGTATCACTTGTCATTACACAGGATTTCCAACTTCAAGAAAATAACAGAGATATGTGTTTCTTCTTCCTACTACAATCAATTTTATATAGATCTAAAAACATAATTTTGTATGCTCTGAATTGGAACGAAATCTTTCGCCAAGGTCCGCGTGCTGCCACAGCAACAACAACAGCAGGAAACTCTTCAGTCTTCAATTTCGCATTCCGGTTTTCTCGTGCAAAAATGAAGGCTTTGTGGAAGAATTTCTTTCGTTCACTCTAGATTCTATTTGCGTTCCACAATGTAACCTGTTATGGAGGTGACTGTAAAACTGCTGATAAGTTTTGGCGGGATCTGTTGTAATCCATTTCCATAAAGACATCTTTGTACTCGATCTAGTGTTTCGTATTCAGAGGCGAATGATATCCCTTCTGATTGAAAATTCCCATACAGTCAGATTTCGCGGCCCATCCCTTCCACTTAGATTTGCCGTTTCATTTTAGCAAAGTATACTCAAGTTGTGACACTTTATTTCATCCTGCCGCTAATAGTATCATAATCCAATGTGCGAAAGATTACCAGGTGAATCGCTAATCCCCTGAACTGTTTTTCACTTGCCCCATCACTGAGTTGAATGTGACACCTCAGTATTATTACTTCACAACAGGTAAGTAACAACGGTGTCGGTCACATCTCCGAAGAGTTCAACAGATTAAATTAATAAGAAGATTGAAGTATAATATATTTTATTTGAGCATAAAATCACTGAACTGTTGCTATCCACGCGATACCTGTATATATATTTATTTTAAAATACAGCGCTTGTAAACATCTTAAATGAACAAAGAAATGTAACGTGAAATAAAACATTGAGTTGATGGGCCGCGAAATCCGTATGGGAAGCGGATCTCAAACTACAATTTCATTTTCGGTTTTACAAAGAAATCCAGGTGATTGCCGCTCACGGTCAGTCGTCATGGTCGTATCTCGAACGTTCAGAAAGAAGAGAATTTGTGTGTGTTTGTCACTGAAAATTTATTGAAACATTCAGAATAATATGGAACTTGATTCTCTTAATTTGTTTTTGCAGTCATACCATCGATGCACTAAAATAAAAACAAGCGAAATTGCTTATTATATAAAACCGCGAAAGTTTATGTCCGGGAATAAAAAGTATGAGGAAAGAAAAAGTTATTCAAACACAGCAAAAAATAATTTTCTTAGATTTTCTTGAATTTCTTAAATAGGAAAAATAGATTATTTCATCTGTGATACAATGTTTAGAAAGTTCCGAACAATAATAATTATGACGTTTTGGGGGATAGTTTCTGGCAGTTATGGAAAGGAAAGAAGACAAGTTGACGATGTCAATTCCATTTACAATGTACCTCCAATTCCTATTCCCAGGAACTGCGGGGGGACTCTTATTTCCTTGTTTATAATCCTCGTAATTAATGCAGAGATGACAATTGAACGTGTTATAAGCCTCACTGATTCCAACCAGGAAAATAAGGACGTCTTTTGCTCTAGGCCAAGCGTTCACAGTACCGGTATACAAATTTTTGAGGTAAAACATTCCTTTCCCGCCTCGCACCACGTCGATCTATTGGCCGGGAGTTCACATTATGTATTTATAACAATTTCAATCAGTACATTTTGTAAACATCATTTAACTATACGGGTTTCTAACCCATTCTGTCTCGTAAATTGAAAGCCTTTCCATTCTCGATCCGGTCCGTTCATTTTGGTCCAGTCAAACTCCGTTCAAAACATGATAATCTGGTCATAAGTCATTCATATTTCGGTCGGATTAAAAATATTTGCGGTCATATTTTAATAACCGAATCGAATGCCTCTGAACTGATCCCCGCCATCGGTTGTCGACTGAAGAACGCTTCACACAAAATTCACACCCGTTGAGAAATCGCGTGTATATTTCCCGCCTGTCTGGTCGACGCGCTGAAAACAGTTCGTCTGGCGTCGATGTCTTTCATGACCGCGTCGGAGATAAAACGCGGAAAAAACATAATCGCTCCATGCTCGCGATTTAGACGCGCGCTTAACTTTTTTCAGTCGGGACTATCTTTAATTGACGCGGGTGAGTAGTCGCGTTAGACACGCGCTACAATCGCGTCACACGTAAAGTCTTTAATGCACTGTACTGTAGCTAAAAGTTTTGTGCCTTACTTTCCTAGTTTTAGTGAACGCTTTCAATTCGATTCGTCGGGAACCATCCAATGCATTTCTTTATGCTAGAAAGTATGGGTTTGTAATTAATACAACCGGGTGGAAGTTTCCAAACGACCAGGAGGGAGGACAGCTACAACGCCCGACAGAACTGCGCAGCAGAGAGACGTGTGCCGGCAGTCAGCCATCATCATTTTTCGGCTGCATCCCGTACCGTTTCGTTTCAACACGAAATAAAAGGTGAAATGTCCAGCTATGGCAGCTTCTAAGATATTCTAGGCCACGTGCATGTCAAATTTTTCAACACATTAAAAATCAATTTTATTACCAGTTGCAGATATTTTATAAGTCAAAATTATAAAGAATATTGAGTTCTAACATGAACATCAAGCATAGGTCACGCAATGAAATGATTTTATATATTTTCAAATTTTTATGTCGAGAACAACTGAAAGTTTGACCTCAAATATTCCCAAAGAAAAAGTGACCATCTTTGATACGCATTTTAGATAATAGGTGATCTAAATCCTGTAGATTTAACGCTTTGATGTGTTAAATCTGAGCTTTTCTTGTGTGATAAATGTTATTTTTTTAATTTTAGGTTGTTTAACTATTTTAAAAAAGCCTTGCAATCGTTGGCTGTGAACGTCAGGTCAATTTGTCAAGAACACTGACGATCACACGGCTGAATAGTACGGTGTGAAAAATGTGCTAAAATGTCCACGTGACTGTAGAACCATCCATGGCCTCCAATACTTTTTCGCGAGTTGGTCAAATTAATCAGTGTAACAATTTTAACGTGTTCAACGTCATTCATATGCTGTGATCGTGAAATTGGTCAAACTTCGACATAAACGATCACACACATTCGACCTTTCACCTCTCGTACAGCTTTGCCGGATGAGCCTCGTTTTGTCCTTTCTCGGCGCCATTTGCAAAAGCGTGTTGTTCATGCATGGTAAAGTCTTCACGTTTCATCAAGTTTTCGTTATTTCTTCGGTTTCAGTTGTTGGTCCAATACAATAACGTTCGCTACAATAACGTTCGCTTCAAGCGACGAGCGTAACTTTATCGATGATTGTTCGATATTTGTACATTTTTAGTTCATGAAATTAATACCAGGTTGTCGGGTCGAACTCAACAACAACCACTTGCTGCTTTCACCACGTGTAATCATGTATCTGGTACCCTTTGAGTTCGATCGTTAGTTCATGACCAACAGTAAGGCCACACCTTGAATATAGGAGCTAAATGTTATAATTCCTCTAGAAGTGTAATTTCACGGGTCCTTGCTCTGGAATAATTATTTTTCTATTATTTTGACTCCAGATAGTCATATAAAAGAAAAAAATCCATTCAAAAGCGAATTTTAATTTTCCGTCTGTCTGGGACCAAATGGCCTAGTTTATCTTGGAATCTGCCCTATACCAAGGATTGAAAATACATCAAAACCAAACGTACAAATTGTATAAATAAAGAAGTTTCACGTGTGCAAGACGAGAGCTGCAATCAATCATGATCGGGTTGTCTAGAGCACTGACTGGTCTACAGTTCAGCTTGGTATTTATTCTGGCCGTCTTGAATTTACGGCCGTTTGGTTTCCTTGCATGCACAACGTTTTCGGAAATTGCCAATTTCATTCTCGTAGGATACATTTTCTGCAATAAAATGCAATTCAAGGAAAATTTAACACTTTCATTTCAAATTGTGTCGGGGGAATTTCAAATTCAAGTCTTAGGGGAAAAAAAAGAAAAAAATGCCTAAACCGCTTTTTATTAATCACACCAATTCTCCTCTAGAATTATATCAAAACAAAATGAATTGAAACAAAATGCCACTCTGCCACTGCAATATAAATGCATTCCGTTAAAGACGAAAACTTTAAAATAATGAGTTTTTATTCTGTGATGAAAACTTTTTAAACAAGAGCCCAAGGGGCTTCAATATACGCCTGTATATCTGGAATAACATTGGTCCAAATTTCAAGGTGGTTTAATAGCCTTGATTCCAATTGGTAGCTAGCAATCCAGAGAAAGGTCTACAATTTTGTGCTTCTGAGAATGTAGCATATATAAGATCTTTGAATGATTAACTAAAATGGGTTTAACTTTTGGTACATGTAACTAGTTGACCTTGAAGCAAGAGCCGAGAGCTCACAAATCTCACACTGAAATCGAGAATAGTCAAACACAGGAGAATAGTAGTTTTCCTGCAAATGGATTCTTTTCAGCCGAGAGAACTTTTCATGAAGGAAGAAGAAAGTGATGAAGTAAACCTTTGTTCTTGAGTTAATAAACAGTTATGAAGTTCATCAAGGACCCCTCTCCCCATCTAATTAGTAAATGTATGGTTTTTATTTCACAATATTTTAACTAAATTGTAGCCGTTTCAAACTCCAGAGGACAAATGCCATAAACATGTAGGGCAGAGAACTCTGAAAACTTGATTCAGTTTTGGGGGACTGTGTGACCTTGACCTTTGACATATTGATCTCAAAATGTATGGCTTCTCTTCGCCATGCGAGTATGGTATACTCAAAGTTTGGTACCAATCATACCTTGAAACTAGAGATATCACAAACACGACCTCGTCTTCGACAGGCTTACGAAAATGTGACTTTTAATGATTTCTTGATTTTGGGGGCACAGTGACCTTGACCTTTGACCCACATTTTGGTATGTAACACATCATGTCCCTCTAATGTATCTACTGGGAGAAAAAAGTTATTTTTGATGATTTCCTGATTTTGGGGTCACAGTGACCTTGACCTTTGACATTGACCTGAATTTTGGTACATGACACATCGTCTTCCCTCAGTGTATCAATGGACACAAAAAAATCATGGTTTTTAACAATTTCATAATTTTGGGGGTCACAGTGACCTTAACTTTCGGCCTTGACCTACAATTTGGTACGTGACACATCATGTCCCCCTAATATATCTACTGACACAAAAAAGTTATTTTTTTAAATTTCTTGATTCTGGGGTCACAGTGACCTTGACTATTAACCTTGACCTGAATTTTGGTACATGACAAAATCGTCTCCCCTTAATATATCAATGGACACAAAAAACCAAGATTTTTAACAATTTCATGATTTTGGGGTCACAGTGACCTTGACCTACATTTTGGTATGTGACACATCGTGTCCCCTTAATGTATCTACTGACACAAAAAAAGTTATTTTTAATAATTTCCTAATTTTGGGGACAGTGACCTTTGACCTTCGACCTTGACCCAATGTTTGGTATACAACACTTCATTTCCCCTATTGAATCCACTCACAAAAAAATTAGAAGTTTTTAATGATTTCCTGATTTTTCGGTACCACTGACCTTTGACCTTGATCTACATTTGGTATGCAACACATCGTCTCCCCCTAAGCCATCCACTCACCAAAAATTAGAACTGTAGATAGAAAACTATCAACGATCAATGATTTTCTGATTTTAGGCAACAGTGACCTTTGACCTCTGACCTCGACCTGAATTTTGGTACGCGACACATCGTCTCCACCTGGTGTATCCACTCACAAAAAATTGCAACTGTGGATAGAAAACATTCAGAGATATAGACCGGACACGAACACTTCAGTAATTTCCTGTTTTTCAGGCCAGTGACCTTTGACCTCTGACCTCGATCTTCATTTTTGTACGCGACACATCGTCTCCACGTAGGGTATCCACTCACCAAAAATTGAAACTGTAAATAGAAAAGTGTTCCAGATATAGACCGGACACGGGGGACGGACAGACGGACGGACGGACACACGGACAGACGGACGGAAACCGCCATCACATAATATGTCCGCCTTTTTGGCGGGCGTATAAAAAATGAGTTTTTATAATTCATGTGATGAAAACTTAAAAAAATTGACTTTTTGGAGACATTCGAGCATGCTGAAAAAACTGAGTTAGTTTTATTGAATTTGGAAACTGAGTAGATTACATGTAATTCTTTCGTCAAGAATGACCCCTGTTCCGCCAATGAAGGCAATACAATTTCTTTGAATGTCTGCTCAGAGTTGTTTCCCCTCTTCGTAGCAACTGGACACGCCTCTTATGAACGGCTGGCTGACGCCATGTTTTAGATCGGGCTTCATGCACTGCGAAGTTCATTTGGATGTGAAAGATTTCAGTTACAAAAACAAGCCATACAGCACAATGAACTCAAATAAGGGGCAGATGATGCGACTTTTTGACTAGATGAATACGGTGATATAGCTCCCGATTTTGCGTGAATCACGTCTTGCATCATGATCATCATGGACTGACGAGGAAAACCGGTAGGCCTATACGTCGTCGTGATTTTATAGTTGCAATTCATTTGCAGAATTAGGTATATGGACCTAATTAATGCCATTAAAAACAAAACACACCAGCAAATGAAAAATAAATAGTTGACAGACAAGAATATAAACATTTTACGACATGTATTTCCTCAAACATCGTTCGCGTATTCCTTTCGCGAAAGGTTCAATTCTGACATTTTCTCGCGAAAGGTATAACGAGAGGTACTGGCGAATAGTTCGCGAACGTTTCGCAACATTTTTCGGCTATCCTTCGCGAATTTGACCAGTTTAATTCTTGGGTGTACTGTATTTTGAGCCATAATTTCGCTGATAACGTAAATAATACTTCCCAAAGGACTTCTTGAACATGTTGAAGAATATCAGATGTCTGAGGTAAACCAACTGCTAGTGATTTTGCTGGAAATAGGCAATTTTTATGGAGCTGACAATTTTACTTCCTGACCCACAGCAGTAGGAAACAAGAAGGAGGGATTATGGGTAAGTGAGCAGTCAGGTGACTAGCAGGGGAGAGAACTGTGTTATTCAAAATTCTTACTGGATGATTTCATGTGAAACAAGAAATCAGGGTTTGCACAGCTGGGAAAGATCAAAATTCCAGGACATTTCCAGGACATTTCCAGGACAAAATTGCTGTTTTCCAGGACAAAGTTGCATGCATGATTACTTAATAAAAAAAAAAACCCCAAAAATAAATCATTCTTTTCTGATCATTATTGTATTGTATTTACATGTAATCATTCGTGTTCATACAAAGTCCACTGATATGTATTGATAAATGGTTGAGCAATATATAAAACTGAGGAACAAAAGAGTATTTTCACTCTTGAAAAAGTTTGAAACATAATTTCATTCAGTCTTGGTTAAAAAAATTAAAGACTGGTGTGGACTAGTGAATGAGAAGCTCATACATTACATACTGTGTGATCTCCAGTTATTTTCAGTCAAATGTATTTGCTCTCAACGCAATGTATAGAGGTTATCTACCCTTGATTATCTCCCCTGTTGTCACCAGGAAGTATGAAATACACGTGGAATATGGCTCCGTTTTCGGCTTGAAATATTTGTCACTAAAACGAACAATTCATTCAGAGATAGAGATTCTAATCTAAAAGACAACGGATGGGTAAATAATCGTACAAATTAAATCTTAAAACGATATTATGCCTGAATCGGCCGTGGAAGAGCCAAAGAAAGATGTGATAGTTCGATTACTCCGCATATTTTGTCGCTCACGCTGATAGCAGGATTCGTGCTTTGCACCTTTCGCGCGACTTTTCACGGCACTTTCCCCCATATTTCCAACATCGAACGTGTTTTGGCAAAGCCAAATCCTTGAGGTGCCAGTCACGGTAGTCCGGATGACTCGGCCACGAAGAATTAAAATGACAAAGGCGTGACATAAGGTCATTCCACATTTCTCGCTCAGATTAATGATCGGAGGTTTCCGTGAATATCCGTCACCATGGGAGCAACTCTGAAATATTATAAAAGGCTGTGGTTCACCTCCAATGACAGACTTGTTTATAAAGCCTTGCAGGAGGATATTAGACTGTTGTCCTTGAATGCTCAAGTCTCTTTAACTGCTTGTGTTAATCATATATGTTCTGTTCTTAAAGTAACCTTGGGCAGCATTCTAACCTCTTCCTGCAAGTTATCTACCTTTGTCCAGAAACTAGAAGAAAAGTTCAAATTCCACTTCCACTGTGAATCGTCCACCGTTAATCCAATTTCTGGCACTGGTAACAAACTTCGGACATACGGTCTCTTCAAAAAGGATATTGGCTTTTCAAGATACCTTGAAACCATCCAAAACAAAAAACATAAAAAAGCTTTAACATTATTAAGACTTAGTTGCCATTCTCTTGAAATTGAACGGGGTCGCTATAAGAAACCAAAACTGCCAGAAAACCGACGGTTCTGTCAGTTTTGTCCCTCATCTGTAGAAGATGAATTTCACTTTGTACTTGAATGCTCAGCTTATTCCTCAACTAGAGAGAAATTAATGGAGGATCTGATTAACTTGCACAGCTTATTACCTAGTGTTCTACTAGACAAGGGGAGACTATTCAGGCTAGTCATGGATCCCTTACCTACATTATCGCCCCTTATTGGGCGGTACATCTATGATCTCAAAGAAATTAGAGACTCCAGGATACAACTGGGATAATATGAGAACCCGTTGATGGGAGCTCAGCTAACAAGTCTAATATTTACATGTATTATTATTTTGTTATTGTTACTGTTTTGTACCAACTCGAATGAGTGTTTTGTACAATAAAATGAATTGAATTGAATTGACGGATGTCTCAATTCGATATTTGATTGGCCGAGAAGTTTTACTATATTTACTACGAATGTTTATGAATGAATTGGCGCGTCAGTGAACTGGGGAATCCCCCGACAGCGATGACCGATCGTTGGAGTGAGCATTTGCCGACGGATGATTCGCAGCACAGTAATTCTATTGATTTTCCAGGACTTTCAAGGACACATACTATTTTTCCAGGACTTTCCAGTACTGGAAAGCATAATTTTATTTTTCCAGGACATTTAAGGGCATTCCAGGACTGTGCGAACCTTGGAAATGCAAAGAGTGGAAGTGAGGTAAGTTTTCAGTGCAAATAACTGGCCCTTTGCCCGGTTTCCCGGGGCAACCTAAATTTCCTTTGGGCAACAAATTCTGTCCAAATTGCAATGCATTTGGATGTGTTGGTTGCCTGTGCTTGCTGATGGGCAACTAGAATTTGTTTGTCTATTTCATACCCTGTTTATGAATTGGGGAAGACCAGATTATTGAGCCAGAGTATCTCAAACTTCCCTTGAATAATTCAGTTCTGCATTTTGGGATATACATTTTGTTTGTGGTGGTTGACTATAGATTTCACCTTGTGATTTCAGCAGTGTTCAGAAATAATTTAGAGATAGGAGAGTTTGACATGCAATTGAGACTTTTATAGATCAGGATGGCTTTTTGTGTAAAGATTCTTTCATATTTGGTCATCCAGTTAGTTGTTTGAAGAGGGGCAGAGAAGGGGTGGGGCAGGAACAGCCAGAGTCTGAGAGTCGGGCTTTAGTACGTACATCAGGCAATCCACAATAATATTTTGGTTTCCAGTAACCAACTTTAGAAAATTTGGTAAGGTAGGTAGACAGGAATTTTAATTTTTTTATTTTTTATTTATTTATTTTTTTTGTGGATTTCGTACCTTTTTGTATAGCATTTCATGGAGTACTGTTGAAAAACATAGAAATAGAAAAATTGTCTACCCAAACTTTTTTTAGTTACTGGAAACAGAAATACTATTGTGGATGGCCTCAGGTAGTATCCCTGGACTGACTTACCCAATTCACAGTGGTAAGATTTGTTGTAAGCCCATCTGCGTAACATACTTCTCCATACTGAAACTGCAACATGAATAAAACTATTTAAAAATGTGAAACCCATATCAACGAACAATAATTAATACTCAATTAGACAGTGAATATCTTGTAACGAACAGGTATACATGGGAATAATTAATCAATATATATGTATGTACATTAACCCTACCTGGGGAAAAGCTATTTTATTTCACATCAGATTATTATTTACTAATATATCCTGCAGTTTTTGCAAAGGAAACACATGAATAAAATACATGAATTGCAGGCAAGCACCTAAAAGATGTGTGGACCCCTCAGCCTGTTTTTTTCCTTGTCAAGTAGGATCAGGGCTGCATCTAGAACCAATTTAGTTCCGGAAAACTTAAGGGCGCCCAAAACTCAAAATGAAACAAAAAAACGAAACTGTTGTTGTTGTTGTTCAATTTGAAAGGATTTCTGAAGGAAATCGCATAGCTGGGTATTGAATTTCATGTTAATAAACCTGTTTTGTGATTGATCACAGGCTCTTTGTGCCTAAATTCACTAAAAAAATTGGACTCTCAATAATGAATTACGAAAAGGAACTGGGAGTTTGGGAACGGAACAAGCAAAAAATCCCTGGATACAACCTTGCGGATACAGTTTGTGTGGTTTCCGTAATGTATATAATAGACTTCGTTTTCACATGAATGGTGTGCTGGGATTACAGCATGCAAGAAAGTGTGGCTTTATCAGTGGCAATTTATGCATTGCACAAGTGTGATAACAAGTTAATGGCATAGAATCACAATGATTGACACAAGCCCACCATTATCATTATGGGGGGGGGGGAGGGCATAAGCTCCAGGTATGCAAACTGGTTCAAAATTGCCCAGAGTCGAGCTAAAATGGGCTCTCCTAATCACTCGTTTTAAATAATTTCCAAGGTAGTCACATGTTTGGTGACAAAAATTGAAGCATTATGTTGTACCAGTTAAATGTGTGGACACAAATGTGGTTCACGCAAAAGTTTTAGGATAAATCATATGATGCAGAATACAATGATTTAACAGCAAAATTGAAGAAAAATGTTGTCCTTATGTTTTGTGCAAAAGCTTTAGGATAAATCGTATGATGTGGATTAGAATGATTTAATAGCAAAATTGAAGAAAAATGTTGTCCTTCATTTAAGGCGACGCGAAATTCAAACTAACGGGTTCGATGATGCGAGAACCCCGGGCCGGTTATTTCCTCTTGTACTTCTGAAATAAAATAATGTCCCCAATCTGTTAGTTATTACAATAAAAGAATAAATTTTAGGTGATTCTGCATGTGTGTGTGAAAAAACAATGTACACTGCATCTCATACATATTACATGAAACTGAGAAGCTGTGGATAGGAAAAAGTCCAATAACATTTAGTGCCCCAAGGATGGGGAAATCCTTCCGAGAGTAGTGCCTAGGTTGAACTAGAGGTTCCGCTTTGACCCTTGAGTTGCCGCTCCGGCATGAAGCCTATGCTGGTTGTTTTTTGGGGCAAAAACATACGTCTCCCCCAACCTCCCACCTTGCCTTGAATGGGCACATAATTTAAGGGAAAGTGCTATAAAATGAATGTAGCAATAAGTATCTTAAACAAAGCTGCGTATCTAAAAATATTAATTACAAAGAAGCGATTTTCATTGTATATACATGTACAAGTAGATGAACGGTTGGACGGACATCGGACACGGATGAATGCATGCACACATACACTAAAACCTGATCAAATGCGGGGGCTATCCCAATGAAGCTTCCATCCAAGTTTGGTGAAATTCCATCCAATAGTTCTCAAGGTATCTTGCAGACAAAGCCTGTATATACATGTACAAGCAGATGGACAGACGGACGGACACCGGAAGAATGCAGGCACACACACCAAAACCTAGTCAAATGAGAGGGCTATCCTAATGAAGCTTCCATCCAAGTTTGGCGAAATTCTGTTCAGTAGTTCTCCAGATATCTTGCAGACAAGCCCTGCATATACATATACAAGTAGACGGACGGGCGGACACCGGACATGGATGAATGCACGCACACACACCAAAACCTAATCAAATGAGGGGGCTATCCCACTATACATGTAGCTTCTATCCAAGGGGAGTGAGATTCCGTCCAGTAGTTCTCAAGATATCTTGCAGACAAGGCCTGTACATACATGTACAAGTAGACGGACGGACGGACACCGGACATGGATGAATGCACGCACACACACCAAAACCTAATCAAATGAGGGGGCTATCCCACTATAGCTTCTATCCAAGGGGAGTGAGATTCCGTCCAGTAGTTCTCAAGATATCTTGCAGACAAGGCCTGTACATACATGTACAAGTAGATGGATGGACAGACGGACACCGGACACGGATGAATGCACGCACATACACCAAAACCTAATCAAATGAGGGGGCTATCCCAAAGAAGCTTCCATCCAAGTTTGGTAAAATTTTGTCCAGTAGTTCTCCAGATATCTTGCAGACAAGCCCTGTATATACATGTACAAGTAGATGGACGGACGGACAGACACCGGACATGGACGAATGCACGCACACACACCAAAACATAATCAAATGAGGGGGGCTATCCCACTGAAGCTTCCATCCAAGTGTGGTGAAATTCCGTTCAGTAGTTCTCAAGATATCTTGCAGACAAGGCCTGTATATACATGTACAAGTAGATGGACGGACGGACGGACACCGGACACGGATGAACGCATGCACACAAACCAAAACCTAGTCAAATGAGGGGGCTATCCCAATGAAGCTTTCATCCAAGTTTGGTGAAATTCCATCTAGTAGTTCTCCAGATATCTTGCAGACAAGCCCTGTATATACATGTATAAGTAGATGGACGGACGGACGGACACCGGACACGGATGAATGAACCCACATACACCAAAACCTAATCAAATGAGGGGGCTATCCCAA
Organism: Hanleya hanleyi; assembly: GCA_036873755.1. Lineage (NCBI taxonomy): Eukaryota > Metazoa > Mollusca > Polyplacophora > Lepidopleurida > Hanleyidae > Hanleya > Hanleya hanleyi. The sequence goes on along the minus strand of JAVTVY010023923.1, from coordinate 44,041 downwards.
TGAAGCTTCCATCCAAGTTTGGTGAAATTCCATCGAGTAGTTCTCCAGAGATCTTGCAGACAAGCCCTGTATATACATGTACAAGTAGATGGACGGACGGACAGACACCAGACATGGATGAATGCACGCACACACACCAAAATCTAATCAAATGAGGGGGCTATCCCACTAAAGCTTCCATCCAAGTGGGGTGAAATTCCGTCCAGTAGTTCTCAAGATATCTTGCAGACAAGGCCTGTATATACATGTACAAGTAGAGGGACGGACGGACGGACACCGGACACGGATGAATGCACGCACATACACCAAAACCTAATCAAATGAGGGGGCTATCCCAATGAAGCTTGCATCCAAGTTTGGTGAAATTCCATCCAGTAGTTCTCAAGATATCTTGCAGACAAGGCAAGGGGACGGACAGACATCCACCCAGACATCCAGACGGACAGACACACAGACAGACAGACAGCACAAACACTAGATGTCTCCCCCCAACATAGTTGGGGGAGACATAACAAGTGTAGCATGTAAGCTCCCAGATAAATGGGAAATAAAAGGGGAATAAATGGAAATAAATTGAATATTGAATGGACCAGGCTTTCTTGTATCAGGGAACCTTCAAAAGTCACAATGAAACATGCAACAAAGGGTTCCCGATGGGCATAGATAACAGTGCAAAAGATGAGCCATCAATAAATAATAATGAAAAAAAAATAATTAAAAATCATGAAATCATCATAGCCATCTGAAAATCTAATCATTTCATCAGTAAACATTCAGGTAGCTCTCACCAAAGTTTCGTCAGGCCCGGCTTGATAGATCTGCAGATATTCAGCGGACAAGAACATGTTGATGGGCATAGTTAACAGTGCAAAATCTGAGCCATCAATAAATAATAAAAAAAAATAATTAAAAATCATGAAATCATCATAGCCATCTGAAAATCTAATCATTTCATCAGTCAACATTCAGGATTCTCTCACCAAAGTTCGGTCAAGCCTGACTTAATAGATCTGCAGATATTCAGCGGACAAGAACATGTTGACGGACGACCGGATGACCGGACGTACGTACGTACATGGCAACGACAAGACCCCACAGCCCTATGGGCTGAGGGGTAATATACAAAATATCAGACCGAAAAGTCTTTTTGGAATGACATCACTGCGACGTCATCATGGTGGCCATCTTGGATTTTTTTTTACATTTTCTACCCAAAGATATAGTAATTTGTAAGTTTCAGCACTCTACTACCCCCCCCCCCCCATCAATATTCCAATTATTTTGGTCCCTGTAACAGCCACGATGTCATGTCAAATATTTCACAATGTTGTACAATTTATCATCACATTCAATGATGTCCTTAGAAGGTGGTAGGCAATACTTTTGGCGCCCTGCTATGACAATCACATGTATGAACAAAACAGCCCAAAACAGTCACCTACTTTCCAAGAAATTTCTATACTTCGAACATTAAATGTCACAGATTGTGGCCACCTTCCATCTGCTACCTCAATCAACATTATAATATTATTATGATCAAGGCTCAAAATGACCATTCATCTTATGCGCATGACATTTGACAATTGATGAACGATCACTGCGATATTAGCCAAGTCCAGGTTAGTAATTACGGGATTAAACGTCGTTTTCAACATTTTTTCAGTCATATCCTGACGGTGCCTAGATGTGCCAGAACATGCAGACCTCTCAAGTTACATGTATAATTTTGCCAGGGTGTGGGATTTGAGTATATTCACAGGAGATCCAAGGCCCTCAAAAATGCAAATTTCTAGGCGTCATTTCATAAAAGTTTTCGCATTTTTGTTTCGTATAACAGCCTACCATTATACATTTCACCCCTCCCGAGGGCTGTAGATGGATGCTATACAACCAAGTCTAGGAACATTTTGAAAGTACGGACTCAGTTTTGAACGATTCTTGGTTACTTTTGAAATAATTTCATGAAAATTCCCAGATGCGTGAGATTTTGATATAGTTGCGTGAGAGCGTGAGACAGATACCAATTATCGGAGGCATCAATTAAATGCCTAGTCGACAAAAAAAAAACATTAAATAAAACATAAAAGCTAGGCTAAAATCGATGTCTCTCAAACTCAGCGGAGGTGACATATGTTACAACAGGTACAAAATGAAGCACATTTGACCACAAAAAAGTAAACTTTTTTCTACCATTCACGAGAAAATAGAAGGAATCTATCTTTCAAAATAAACAGAATGGCATGCCATTTATTTTTCCAGCGCCGTGTCAACAAGCGTATACACGTGTGGTGCCTTCTACCAACGCCTCTCGTATTACAGGGTTCGCACAGCTGGGAAAGATCAAAATTCCAGGACATTTCCAGGAAATTTCCAGGACAAAATTGCTGTTTTCCAGGACAAAGTGTCTCCAGTTATTTTCAGTCAAATGTATTTTCTCTCAACGCAATGTATAGAGGTTATCTACCCTTGATTATCTCCCCTGTTGTCACCAGGAAGTATGAAATACACGTGGAATATGGCTCCGTTTTCGGCTTGGAATATTTGTCACTAAAACGAACAAGAGCCCAAGGGGCTTCAATATACGCCCGTATATATATCTGGAATTACATTGGTTCAAATTTCAAGGTTGTTTAATAGCCTTGATTCCAATTGATCTAGCAATCCAGAGAAAGGTCTACAATTTTTTTGCGTATGAGAATGTAACATATATCACATCTTAAATTGAATGATAAACTAAAATGAGCTTAACTCTTGGTAACTAGTTGACCTTGAAGCAAGAGCTGAGAGCTCACATATCCCACACTGAAATCGACAATAGTCAAACACAAGAAAATAGTAGTTTTCCTGCAAATGCATTTCTTTCAGACGAGAGAATTTTTCATGAAGGAAGAAGAAAGGGATGAAGTAAACCACATTCTTGAGTTGATAAACAGATATGAAGTTCATAAAGGACCCCTCTCCCCGTTAAATTAGTAAAAGTATGGTTTTTATTTCACAACAGTTTAACTAAATGTAGCTGTTTCAAACACGGGAGACTCCACAGGACAAATGCCATATACATGTTGGGGAGAGAACTCTGAATATTCCAATCTAACACATATAATCAGCTAAACATGATTCAGTTTTGGGGGACTGTGACCTTGACCTTTGACAATTTCACAAATTGATGTATGGCTCATCTTCGCCATGCGAGTAAGGTATTTGATACCATTCTATACCATGAAACTAGAGATATCACATGGACAACAAATGTTAATGGATGGATGGACAGAACGCAACATCGCATTACATGACCTCATCTTCGATAGGCATATGAAAAAATGTGACTTAATGATATCTGATTTTGGAGTCATAGTGACCTTGACCTTTGACCTTGACCTAAATTTTGGTACACGACATCATCTTCCCGTCAATATATCAATGGACACAAAAAAATCATGATTTTTATGAATTTCATGATTTTGGGGGTCACAGTGACCTTGACATTTGGCCTTGACCTACATTTTCGTACGTGGCACATCATGTCCCCCTAATGTATCTAGACACAAAAAAAAGTACTTTTCAAAGATTCCTCGATTCTGGAGTCACAGTGACCTTGACCTAAATTTTGGTACATGACACACCCCGTAATTTCTCAATGGACACAAAAAAATCATGATTTTTAACAATTTCCTGGTTTAGGGGTCACAGTGACCTTTGACCTTGACCGAATTTTTGGTATGCGAACTTCATTTCCGTATGCGAACTTCATTTCCCCCTATTGAATCCACTCCCCAAAAATTAGTAGTTTTTAATGATTTCCTGAGTTTTAAGTCACACTGACCTTTGACCTTGATTCTGGTGTAACAGTGATCTTGACTATTGACCTGGATCTAAATTTTGGTACATGACAAAATTGCTACCCGTATTTTCTCAATGGACTCAAGAAATCATGATTTTCAATAATTTCATGATTTTAGGTCACAGTGACCTTGACCTTGATTTTGATATGTGACACATCGTGTCCCCTAATGTATCTACTGACACAAAGAAATGTTATTTTTAATAATTTCCTAATTTTTGGGTCAGTGACCTTCGACCTTGACCTATATTTTGGTATGGGACACTTCATTTCCCCCTATTGAATCCACTGACAAAAAATTAGAAATTTTTAATGATTTCCTGATTTTTCGGACACAATGACCTTTGACCTCTGACCTCGACCTACATTTGGTATGCAACACATCGTTCCCCCCAAGGGCATCCACTCACCAAAAATTAGAGCTGTAGGTAGAAAACTGTCAAGGATCAGTGATTTCCTGATTTTAGGCAACAGTGACCTTTGACCTCTGACCTCGACCTCATTTTTGGTACGCGACACATCGTCTCCACCTAGCGTATCCACTCACAAAAAATTGCAACTGTGGATAGAAAACGATCACAGATATAGATCGGACACGAACCCTGCGGTGATTTCCTGTTTTTTAGGCCAGTGACCTTTGACCTCTGACCTTGACCTTCATTTTGGTACGCGACACATCGTCTCCCCATAGGGTATCCAGTCACCAAAAATTAGAACTGTAGATAGAAAACTGTCCCAGATATAGACCGGACACGGGGGACGGACAGACAGACGGACAGACGGATGGACGGGCAGACGGACGGAAACCGCCATCACATAATACGTCCGCCTTTTGGCGGGCGTATAACAACTCATTCAGAGATAGAGATTCTAATCTGAAGGACAACGGATGGGTAAATAATCATACAAATTAAATCTTACAACGATATTATGCCTGAATCGGCCGTGGAAGAGCCAAAGAAAGATGTGATAGTCCGATTAATCCGCATATTTTATCGCTCACGCTGATAGCAGGATTCATGCTTTGCACCTTTCGCGTGACTTTTCACGGAACTTTCCCCCATATTTCCAACATCGAACGTGTTTTGGCAAAGCCTGCACTTCGCTCTGTGCAAAGACTTCTTGAGGCGCCATGCAGTCCCGGCAGTCCGGATGACTCGGCCACGAAGAATTACAATGACAAAGGCGTGACATGATGTCATTCTTTACATTTCTCTCTCAGATTAATGATCGGAGGTTTCCGTGAATATTCGTCACCATGGGAGCTCAGTGACGGATGTCTCAATTCGATATTTGATTGGCGGAGAAGTTTACTATATTTACTACGAAAGTTTATGAATGAATTGGCGCGTCAGTGAACTGGGGAATCCCCCGACAGCGATGACCGATCGTTGGAGTGAGCATTTGCCGACGGATGATTCGCAGCACAGTAATTCTATTGATTTTCCAGGACTTTCAAGGACACATACTATTTTTCCAGTACTGGAAAGCATACTTTTATTTTTCCAGGACATTTAAGGACATTCCAGGACTGTGCGAACCTTGTATTAAAGCGCGTGATCGTGCTCCCACTCCTTCACATTCCTGAACTTGGAGCGCACCTGGCATTTTGCGGTCATTAAAGAACAATAAACGCAGCTAACTTCGTTACCAACTTACGTGTGCCATTAAACTGCATTCCGTCAGCAACGCATGTGTTTACGTCCGGCTAAATGGTCTCCCTATGAATTGATGTGATATCTCATGGTCATAATTCATGGATGAAGTTCCAGATTATACGTAAACACAGAGCAAAAATGCGATCCCCCTCGTCTGGCGAGGGTGGCTATTTACGCTAAAAATACGGCGTGAACAACTGAGTTTAGTAACTTACTGTCTTCTCAAATCCATATCCTATCGATCACCACCGTTTAGTTGGGTCTTCGGGAGGATATAATCGATTTAACAGCATAAATTCTTGTTTTTTTTGTTATTCTATTCTGTACTCTACCTCCATGGGTGTTATGTACAATAAAACATTGAAAGCTAGCTCTGCAAACACCCGACCACGTATTGTGGTAGTGCGACGACTTGGGGGCCCGAAAGAGAGTCACGTGACAACATTTAAATGTATTGTGCAGGGGTTTCCTTAAGAGGCGGCGGGCGGCGGTTTTCGGCGGCTACTATCGCCGAAACCGCCGCCTACTTCATCGGCAGCAAAAAAAAAAAAAAAAATTAACATGGTGTTGTTGTTGTTGTTGTCCGTGTTGTCGTTGTTGTAAACTTACTCACGTCGGCGTTTTATCGCAGTCAGCATTTCTTGTATTAAAGTTGATCTGTGGACTTCATTTGCCTTTGTTGAGTTGTACTTTTTATTATGTCTGATTTCGCGAACTGAAAGTGAAACTGTCATGCCTACGTCTCTTGTCACGCCAACAGATCATGACCTACTGAAGGTCAAGGTCGTACACCGCGCGTGAATGAACCGTAGCTAAAGTATTCATGCCGCATGCACTTGAAATAGTAAACTGACAGCAGGGAATATACTATGTCCAAACGAAATTCCAGTCTGACATTGCATGGGGGCTTTTGGTTTTGGGGCAAAACGATCAAAAGGTAATAATAATTTTATTGTTATAATTGTAGATTATCTGCAAGTATTCATGAAAGAATGCCTGGAATGAAACATGTGCTAGACTGATTAGGGGCCGAAGTGCTACCTCCCGTTCTCAGGACAGGCCATTCTCAGGACAGTATGTTATAGCATAGGCTAAAGCCCGGCGCACACGGGAGATATCAGCTGAGCTAACGGCCTCAATTGCCTGTCAGCTCAGCGGCTAGCTCTCTTCTTGTTTCAGCGCACACGGTGAGCAAAAGTTTCAAGAAATTGATTTCAGTTCCCGCATAACGTCTTCTTCAAGTCCATTTTGAAGAGTCGAGCGTATGAATCGAGTGAAAATAACATGCGATTCATTGGCCTGTCCGGTAAAACTGCTGAGCTGTTGGCTTGCGTTCGCCGCACACGCTGAGGATTTGGCCTCGCGAGGCGAAATTATCAAACAAGTTTGATATTTTTCCCCCGGCCTCGCGAGGCCAAAAACTCACCAAAAACTGCCCGCACACGAGAGCTAGCCCCTGAGCTGACCGGCAATTGAGGCGGTCAGCTCAGCTGAGAGCTCTCGTGTGCGCCGGGCTTTACACAGCCAGGCAGCAGGCAGACAGTGCTCTGCTCACTGAAGTGGAACAACATTGGGAGCATTGTCTAGTACTTAGCTGAGGCCACTAAAGTTTTCTCTTCTGATCTCCGGGGGGTATTTTCAGAACAATTTACAATCAGAAAATATTAAAACTATTTCACTGCTTTCTCATATCATGTTTGCCAACAAGAAAACAAGTAGTAAAGACAATATAAATTATTTTATTTCCAGCCTTAAATTTCACCAAATCAACAAGCTACCGGTACCTGAATCATTATTTTAAAAAAAATCATTATTTTTTGGACAAAGAAGAACAAACAAACAGTAGTAAAGTAGAATATTAATATTACTTTCATTTCATTTTATTTTTTACTAAAAACAAAAACAAGTTCCTCAAAAGTCAATCTGGTCAAATATGATATGATACACTATGCATGAAAATAGTTCGCTTTCATTACTGCAAATAAAACACTGTTTTTAATAATACAAATATTAGAAAAGTAAAAAATCAATCAACATATACATGTTATCATTTTTAACAGCACATTTGTATTCCATTCAATAAATATATGTTACTTTATGGTAATACAGAAATAATACAATCTGCTTATAATTATGTGTAGCTAAGTAATTCAACTAAATTAGGAGAAAAGCACATTATTTCAAATCAAATTATTTACAAGAAGAACAGAAATATTTTTGCACACTGTAACAAGTGCAGGTTTGACAAGTCCAACTTTATTTTATTTTACTTTACTGCATAATATAATACAGAACAATGTTTCAAAATATCTATTATATTATACGAATTATTTTGATCGCCGTGTTGTTTTACAGGAAATTCGATGTTACGGATACTTCGTAATTTTGAAAGAAAAAATCCAAAAACATCAGTTTCCTGGTAGCGCTACCCTCAGAGAGTTTTAATTTTTTCATTATTCCCTCTTGGAGGGTTATCGGTATGCAGATAGGCTCAAAATGACCCCAATATGAGGAGTTAAAAAGCCTCAAAATTTCAGCTTTCTATAGTTTCCTCATTTTGGAGCTTGACAGAAAACCTAAACCCAGTCTTTGATAATTCGAAAACCTAGGGTTTCGGTTCGATAACTTAAGTTTTCGGTGTTGAGAAATAGAAATTTGAGGTTAAGGAAAGAGAAACTCAGGGTTATGTGGTAGATGACCTAGGTTTTCGACGGTAAACTTCAGTTTTCGATTCAAAAACCATGGTTTTCTCTTTGATAACTTAAGTTTTCTGTTTGAAAACTTAGGTTTTCGTTTCAATAACTGTGAGTTTCGGATTATTTGGACATTTGGCCTTCCATAACCGTGAGCCTAGAAACAAAGTAGACAGAAAGTTTCTGACTTCAAATCTCATCATATTGCAGTAAAGTTTAGCCCATTCAGATTTCCTGGTTTAAATGGGCATTTTAATTTATTTGAGCAACACTAGATATTCTCTATTATATTGATAAGTTTTTAAGAGAAAAAACACTAAGACACTGAGAAAAGGCATTTTATTTAAATATATATTTTTTTAATTTTAAGGTTCATTAGACTACAGTTTTAACAATCATCCCTGGGTTGACAAGTAATTTAGATCAAACTGCTTTTTAGATTATTTGTATTTTTAATATCAGACGGGATGTTGCCAACAACAGAGCATTGAGAAAGGAACTTGAAATCACACATGTAGGACATGTGACTCTAAGAGTTATTTCAAGCATACTGATGTTGTTTTATAGGATTATGAAGCAGGAAAGTATATATAATATACTGCATATATTACTGCAAATGATTATTGGTTTAAACTTGTAAACTTATATGTATAATATATTTACATTTGAATGGATAGATTCAGATTGTCAGTTGTGCATTAAAAATACTAACAATTTATGAATAATGGATTGGCCAAATAATTTTGCAAATAACTTTTCAAAATAAATGTAAGACAATATTGTTTTATATCTATAACATTGTGTATGCATTACACGTATTACCGAATACCGTATTATTGCATTACACGTATTACATACATGCCGAATTTGCATGGTTATATTTCAATGTAGAGTATAGTTTTAACAATCATCCCTGGGTTTGACAAACGATTTAGAACAAATTGCTTTTTAGATTATTTTTATTTTTCTATAAATTTGTTATTTCTTCAGCCAATGTCAAATCAATTTAAACTTTACGTTCTCTTCAGCCAATGTTAAATTAATTCAAACTTTACGTTTAACTTGCCATGCTCAGCAATCCATATAAACAAATCAATTAATTTGAATTATATATTATCAGAAGTGCCAACTGGGTGAACAAAATGTCTCCTAATAACTTAGTCTGAGCATGGAAAATATAGACTCATGGTCTGAGTCAGTGGGAGAGCTTTATTGACCATTCTCCACCACTCAGCTACTCGCTCCACTGGTAGCAGCAGAGCTTCATTGTCCTGTCATTAGCCCTGCAGTGAGCCACTGTCCTGACAAAGGCTTTTTCCTGAGAACAGGATTTTCCTCTGACTGGGAGGTAGCACTTCGGGTACTGTTGGCTAGACTTGGCAGTAGTGTCTTCGCCATGCTATGGAATATTCTATTGTCTCCACTCCCTCCAGAAAGGTTCTGGGTTACGTTCATTCTAAGTTTATGCCTATGACAAGGCTATTCATATAGCATTCATTTGGCTATTCAGGATGATTTTAATGTGGCTGTCCAACGAGTTCTCAAGTTTCTAAAAATCAGACCTGCCCAGTGTAAAATGTGTTGGATTGTGCAAAGATTAGGCTATCCCCATCCTAAAATACAGATTCTGAACAAATGTTCTGTATCATATCTCTGTCTGCTAATTTCATGGTGAAAATTAATTATGTAAAATAAAAAAATTAAAATAGTAATTGATTCTTCAGAATTACATTAAAACAGCAAAATGAACAAGAATTTAGTGTTCATAAAAATACAATGAAAACATGTTTTGTTGTGATAATTATGGTTTTTATGGAAATTGACTCAATATATTTCAGAAACTGAAAGTGCTGGATGCACAATCAGCGATGAACAAGGCAGTTTACATTTGACAACAAAGCTATAATATTAAACGTGTGTGCAAGAAGTTAAGCCGTGACCTGTGTGGTCAAGGATTCCGTGTTTGGGGTTCACAGATCTTAGAACGTCTCCCCGTTGCACACACATTTAATATGATTAAAACAATTTAAAATATTAATTAAAATAGCTCTGATTTTGAATCTTCGTTTTTAAAATACACATGTTCTAGTCAATAGTATGTTGTTCATACGTAGACTAGTCAAACAAGATCAGTGAACATAACTCTCAGAAAGTGTGATTTTTTTAAACTAATTGATGAGGAATTTAGATGAAGGCACTGACCAAGGATCAGTTGTTTTGAGGGCCAAAATAGGCTTAGAATGCATCACAGAGCTTCTAGACCCCCAGAGCTTCTAGGGGCCTAGGCGGCCCCCAGACCCCTCGCCTTGAAAGGTACGCCTCGCTTCGCTCGGCATTAATAGCCTCCTACTTTTTGGAAACAGCCTCCTACGTTCAAAGATAAGGAAACCCCTGATCGTATACGCATGTTCGTTAACCTTACGACGCGAAATCCTTCAGGTAAACAGTCAGACATGGATGGAAGAAAACGTTGGATGTGGATTTACGCTGTTAAATCAATTACAATCATATCCTCCCTAAGACCCAAATAAACACTGGTGATTGATAGGAGATGGATTTGAGAAGACAGTAAGTTACTAAACTCAGTTGATCATGCCATATATTTAGCGTAAACAGCCCCCCCTCGCCAGACAAGTGCGGATCGCATTTTTACTCGATATTTACGTATGACTTGGAACTCCATCCATGAATTATGACCGTCAGATATCACATCAATTCATGGATGGGTTGCTCCATCTAGTAATGCACATGTGTCGAACAAAACATCTGGTTAAAAAACACATGGCTAGCTATAGTTAAACCATGCCCGCAACTTGTACATGTAGCCATGTGCATTTTTAACCGGATGTTTTGTTCGAACGGGATGTTGTTTTGCGCATTACACAAACATGGCAGCAATCGAAAATCGAGCAGGCCGTAGAAATTGTTGATAAAATGTTTCCATTCTTGTGCTTTGTACAAGGCATATAAACACACCAATGGCACCATCCACTCACATTTAGGTGATCATAGTACGGAAAGGATATATTCAGGGGAGTGTAAGAGGTTTGAAAGTAAGTATTTTTCAGACATTTTGAAACTTTTTTTCTGAGCCTCAAGTAAACATTGCTGCTCCAAAACAACCCATGATGCAATGCATAACATTGACAGCCCTTCTCAGATGTTTACATCAGAAAGGACAGTGACCAATGACATGCATGGAACTTTGTTTAGGGGCAGCAAGGTTGACTTGGGCTAGGATTGTGAAGACTGTGTTTGGGCGCCGATTGTTGCGCAGCCTGATAAACTGCAATCAGGAAATGTTACGTCAGCGATCCGATGACCAATGATTTGACCTTTGACAAATCCTGTTTTGACATGTTTTGGCGGAAGACATGTCATCCACGAGATCCCCGAACAACACAAATGAATGGAACCAGTTGAAAAACCTAAAACCTTATAGCCTTGAACTGAAACACAAAGTAAACACAATAAAAAATTTTGTCAAAGGGTTTTCGAGTGGGCTGAATTGAGCAATATCATAAGGACTGATATTAATAGAATGAACAACTGTAGAAATCTTTCTTTCTAAAACCCCGTAAATCGTCTGTAATCCTTGAAACATTTTATAGATCCGCTCTTCCACTTTCCCAGGAAAGAAAACAATGAGGCGCTCGATGGATGTGACTCGCCTTAGCCCCAACAGGGACCTAATGATACTGTCATTCATTAGGTCCCACGTACATCTTGGCCACCATCGTCGTGTAGAAGCCCGAATCGTATAAACAATGATTTAGTTGCTCCTTATCATGCGTTTTCCGATAAAACATATCATGAATCTAGTCCGACAACAATCGTCCGGAACGGCCAACATCTGTCGTCTTTTTGAGTGGGTTTCGCCGCGTTTTGTACCAGTTGCCGTTGAAAATTTCAAACAGCTCCGCCATGTTTGTTTCCACGCTGGAGTGTCGACTGTGCAAACGGTGCGGCCGCAATAAACACCATACCACGAAAATTTCAAACACCGTTTGCACACGGTGGCCGCAATAAACACCATACACGCCACCGTTTGCACAGTCGACACCAGCGTGAAAACAAACATGGCGGAGCTGATCATATATTCAAGCGGGGACTGGTACAAAAGGCGGCGAAACCCACTCAAAAAGACAACAGATGTTGGCCGTTCGGACGATTCGGACTAGTTCATGTAGCCCCAGCAGGGACCTAATGATACTGCCATTAGGTCCCACGTACATTCTAGCCACCATCGTCGTGTAGAAGCCCGAATCGTATAAACAATGATTCAGTTGCTCCTTACCATGCATTTTCCGATAAAAACGTATCATGAACTAGTCCGAATCGTCCGACCGGCCAACATCTGTTGTCTTTTGGAGTGGGTTTCGCCGCCTTTTGTACCAGTCGCCGCTGAAAATTTCAAACAGCTCCGCCATGTTTGTTTCCACGCCAGAGTGTCAACTGCGCAAACGGTGACCGCAATAAACACCATACACGCCACCGTTTGTGCAGTTGACACTCCGGCATGGAAACAAACATAGCGGAGCTGTTTGAAATTTTCAGCAGCGACTGGTACAAAAGGCGGCGAAACCCACTCCAAAAGACAACAGATGGTGGCCGTTCGGACGATTCGGACTAGTTCATGATACGTTTTATCGGAAAATGCATGGTAAGGAGCAACTAAAGCATTGTTTATACGATTCGGGCTTCTACACGACGATGGTGGCTAGGATGTACGTGGGACCTAATGACAGTATCATTAGGCCGGGGAATATTGATTCTATGTTTCGCGTCGCCGCGCGCCTAGGTTTTACGTGAATGTGAAGCCAATACAAATGTATGCCGCGTAGAATTTTGCCAAATCTGGGAGATAAAAACACAGTCACTAAGTCTAATTTAAGATGACTATAAACTTAAGTTTATATGGTTGACCAGATTTGATGTGTTTTAGTTAACAGCGGTCAAAATAACGCCTGTCTATCTGCCGCGGACAACTGAATTTTCCCGGCGACAAGTGAAAAACAAATCTACCTGTCCATGCGACAAGTAGAATTTCATCTAGCAAAACGATAAAACGTGATCTATGTTCTTAAATACCTGGTAGAAGTCTAGATCTATCTGAAGGAACGGACAATCCAATAAATAATCCATTGAAAATTTATTTCAAGACGATCTTTGATCACTGTTGTGGGTCCTGTCAACTTTGTCAATTTCCCGCGGCAAATTTTACTTCCTGTTGCACGTGCGTGGTAGCCGGGTGCATGCAAAATTCGGACCTGTTTATGAAACGGTGCATGCAAAACTCGGACCTGTTACGAAACAGAAAGGGACTAAGTCTTGTGTTTTTTCAAGTCAGTACCGATGGTAAATTATATTGTTGGCTTTTTTCCTTCAGCTTGTATTCACAATACAAACAAAGCTGACATTTTTCTATGCAGATAATCCAGTTAATTGATAATTCCAATGGGATTCTGCTGGCTGGTTCAGTATTACTGGAAACAGCAATTGAAGAGGGGAGACAACTTTTGTAGTACATATATTTGAAATACTGCTAGGCTAAAATCTTCAAATTCCTCAAGAATTCCTCATGTGAATTTCACATGGTTCAGTCAACAACAAAGCTTTTGGCAATTTTTATTTTGCAGAAATTAGAGGAAAGTTTTGAATATAATCTGTGGGCCAAAAGAAAAAAATAATAAAACAAACACCTGCCCACCTCATTTGAAAAAACATTGATGAACTTGGACCACTGGGGTCTATGTTTTAAGTAGTTTAATTTGATTGAACATTTAATAAATTGTTTAAATATGTTGCTATAGTTTGTTATTATGTATGTCAGAAAACTATTCCAGAGTGTTGAAAAATTTGGGGGAAAAGTCCATTTTGTCCGTGTTTTTATCTCTGACTGTGTTGTGTTTTTCGCCCTCCCTCATTGATTTGAAAAGCTGTCCTGACGAGAAACATAGAATTAATTTGCACCGGCCTTAGGTCCCTGCTTGGGCTGTAGTTCATGATATGTTTTATCGTAAAACGCATGGTAAGGAGCAACTAAATCATTGTTTATACAATTCGGGCTTCTACACGACGATGGTGGCTAGGATGTACGTGGGACCTAATGAATGACAGTATCATTAGGTCCCTGTTAGGGCTAGACTCGCCTGTGTTACACAGTATGCGAAGTCAACAGGCAGAACATAATTTTCTTACGTCAGCCACCAAACCCTCCAATTGTTTTCACCTGAACAGGTATCGGAGTTATTTCTCTTGCGTCAGTCTTATCGCGTATAGATGACCCAGATGGTGCAGGTCGTATTGGACCCCTGTTATGAGAAGCATTTACCCCCTGGAAAATGTTGGAAACTGGGCCCATGGTGAAGCAAGTAGGCCTGTAGCCCCAGCGGATTTTCTCCAAACCAATCATTCGCACATTTACCTGACTTCGTATGTAATCTAAAAGTGGATGTAACAATTATAGATTTCTGAACACCAATTAAATTATTCTGATTATCATCACAATGCAATTAATCACCTTTTTTGAGGAACTGTTTTGCCGGCGCAGCCATTTTCGATCACCTTGAAAACGCATAGGATTATGGGTAATTGTCTCGAAGGCCATGTGACAGAAATATGGCGGCGCCCAGGAGGGGGAGTGGCATCAGCGATAGCAGACGATATTTTCTCTAGATTTGACTTTGAACAATACCCTAATATCTGTCGAAAACAATTGGAATCATTGACAGTATGCCGACTGCAACTGTAACTGTTAGGTAAAGAGTTCCTTAAAAACAGTATGGAGTTCCTAACATGTGGCATCACCCAGTTTGCTCTCATTCAAAAGTAGAGTGGATAGGCTACTCGACTCAGTTTATTTCGTTTCTGCCAAACGCCAGTACACGACATGTGCGCTGCAAACTATGTCAATATCAGTGATCTGTAACAGGCCATTAGGCCTAGAAGACAGAAGAGGATAGGTATAGGTAATATGAAATAAATAAAATTTAAAGTAGGCCGACCATCGAATTACCAAAGCAATACAGGCCTACTTTAAATTATATTTATTACATATTACGGGTGAGGCTATATTTATTTTATATTTTAAGCTAAAACAAATCAGACTGATTGGTAAAATATACGATTTTAGGTAACACCTATACAGTCAGACTTACAAATGTAGCCTATATGACACTGAGCATGGCTCTACAAACAGCTACCTCTCGGCTGACATCATATACCATAAAATTTTACCTGTATTATTTGAGACCCTGGGCAGACTATGATAACAAGTGGTCTAACTAGCACTGCACTGATTGGTTAAATTCGAGCCTCCATTAAATGCACTGGGATTGGTTGCTCTGTGTTTAGAGTGGAGACGTTCTCCTTATGTCAGAATTTGCTCCAAAGCTGTCGGTGCACTTTGACCTTAGGAGCTATGCAATCTGATGCTATGAGAATGAAGCGAAGATAGCCCGGTGATATATTGTACATGTTGGTGCTGATATTGTCAGGCTGTTGTCCACACACACTTTCATGGAGAGAAACAACACCAGTTGAAAGAACCTGGTAGGCCCTACACAGGCCCAGTATAAGGGTCAGACGAAGAGGTTATCACAACTGGCACTATTCTATATGTTCCTGCACATTGTCCTTTGGATGTCATCCAAATTTTAATAGAATTAATCAGTTTCAGCAATGACATTATTTTAAAAGTGGCACCGTGTGTGTCTTTCTATGGTGTGGTGGCCTGAGCACCATACGTATGCTATATAAGTATGCTATACAACAGCCTCTAATGATAAGAAATTCAGATATACTGACAAACCCACCATTTTATATGCCCGTCAAAATAAGAGGTTGTATATTACAATCGCAACTTCTCTCCATCTTGTTCATCTGTTAGCTTTTGTTAGTTGCGATATCTCCATTTCCAGGTGACCAGGAAAGTGATGTTATGGTGAATGGTAATGGGTTGCCTAGAGGTTCCGCAAACTTGATTTGACAGTGTTCAAGGAGAACCACACTCTAATTAAAATTAAATCCTATCTGCTCCCTCATTTGGGTATGTACATAGCTTGAGGAGCATTGATAAGATATTAATTTATCAAGACTGGGAGAACCAAATCT
This sequence comes from Hanleya hanleyi, assembly GCA_036873755.1. Classification (NCBI taxonomy): domain Eukaryota; kingdom Metazoa; phylum Mollusca; class Polyplacophora; order Lepidopleurida; family Hanleyidae; genus Hanleya; species Hanleya hanleyi. Next base: position 27,734 of record JAVTVY010023923.1, on the reverse strand, counting down.
GCATAACCTAAAAATAAAAACACAAAAAATATGGTATTTTAAATGGGTTACCATGGAATAAATTACATCACACCCCTGGTTTAGGGATTGGTAACACACTTTGAGTGTACCGTACCTTATCAATGGGACAAAGAGGAACCCTATTCATTTTGAGATGAAAGGTCCAGGTGGCTGTGTCCGAAAATCAGTACATCATTAAAACTTGTTATGTTTACAGATGTTGATTGCTATGACTTAGAAGGAGCCTAATGATTTTTACTCCTGATCTATTATTACAGTGGCATAGTCATACGTACTTCACATTTTATTTATTACATATTGCAAAATAATGTAACGATATTAGGAATGACCCACAGATTCAGATTTCAAATGTAAACTATATGACACTGAGCATGATTCAGTTTCTTCCAGATAATGTACAAAAATTGACCTTGACAAGTCGTGTGTGCATGCCAAAGTAATAATAGTAGATATGGTTCTTCATTTTGGTTTCACCTGTGTATCAGAATTTGGTACATTTAACACATGACAGTGTGACTAACGTCACGGGACCTACGAAGTAGGAATTAAGAGGTTTATAGGTCACCTAAGTATAAGTAGGTCAGAACTTGCTGGTAACAGTCTCCTAATGCACGTTCATGCCAAAGGTTCTAATGTCAACGGTTCTCCTTATTTTGCCGGAGAAAGGATTCGGATGGACTAACTCACTGACTCACTCATTACCGGACAATTTGCAAATGAGAGCCTACTTCGTAGGAATAGAATCAAAAGAACCAAGAAGAACCAAGATTTCGAAGAGTTCAGGGATGTGAATTGTGTACCTCGAACATTGATATTCAATTCGCTGTGTGCTGTCTGCGATTTCTTGAATTCCTGGAAATACAGTGGTACAAACGTTTGGTTATACTTCACCCATGGGAAATTAAAAGCCTATTCATTCTGAGGTGAAACGGTGGAGGCAAATGTCACATTTAACATCTAGAGTATTGGAGGAGAGAAAGCATTCAGAAAGTGTTGTTTCACCACTTTGAAGTGTTGGATGAAACAGCTTAAAAGGTGGTGTTCGGTTTGACCGTATTTTTTTCCTTAGTGTGTTGCGTTTATAAACCGAAAATATAATTTCCTCTCGTTCACTTGAAAAGTTATTAGCTCGAGAGAGATAATACTGAATTTTCATATTCTTAATTTTCACCGAGAAGAGACTTGTCAAAAAAATATTACGAGTATTAGAAAATAAGCATTTGTTTGTTTTTGCAATTTTTGGCGACATTCTTGAAGGGAATTCCCTTCATATATAAAATATGACACCTTTAACCAAAACGAGCCCTACATATCGAAATGCGGTGCGTTTGATCCAAAATGATACTGAAAAATCGTTTTGGTTAAAGGTGTCATATTTTCATAATACTGAAATATGTCAAAATGCTTGTAATGCTCTGAAAGGGTGTCGTTCACCGCCATTCAGCACATGATTCCTCAAGCCGATAATTGTAAACAGCTGTTTGGCCGAATGGTTAGAGTGTCGGACTACAGATTAATAGAAACGCAACATTTTGGTTCGAATCCCCAAATCCCTGAAAAAATATTTTCATTTTTTCCTTTTTTCCCCCATCTTCAGTTTGGACTTTAAAGTGCAAAAGTGACGTGAAATGAAAGACAGCGAACCCCTAACGCACATACTCCCTTATTTTCTTATAATTCGTGAATAGAATTGCACACAAACAACTCCACACACACAGTCAGAGCACTTGTTCAGTGTTTGAATATTCTGACGATCCAGCAGAGCAAAAAAATAATTGTTACACATACATAATTTCGTCTTAGGGCAGCGGAAAGTTGTAACTATGAATTGAAAAGTTATAAGGTTGAACTTGTCTTATATCAAGGACTTTATTAAGGAAATGACCCTCAACAAGTGGTGATGCTTGCTTACCCAAGTGATAACGCATGTGCCAATGTGGTTTTTTTTTTGCAGTATCTCCCTTAATTATTGTTCGCTGAACATTTGGCAGTGATTATTTTTTTCAGTTTTCGAGCCGTATTGTTCGTAAATATCTGGGTCGATCATGAAAATACTAATGGTAACCGTATGAGAATATGAACCAGAATTTCCCATTAGACTGGCCTCGCCTGTCTGACAAAGAGTTGGGGAATACCTGAGCATTACGTCACAATTTACCGGCCGGCTCGGAGCGAGACAATAGAGCAACAGAGAGCGACTCTGAAGGGAAAAATATCCATCTAAAGCGAACACCTCCTTTTGCATTTAACATTACGTCAATGGATAAATAAAATGGAGAAGTATTCGATTTAGATTATTCTACGAAGAAAATATTGCTACTGAATTTACAGTGAAGTTAGTATTACCACCGAATGAGGATGTGATATTTTTTTATTTTATCAATTTTATTTTATTCCAGCCCGAAGAGACCCAAAGGAATGAAATTCATTTATATCAGCCAAATACATGTTTTGTCGATTGAAAGTAAAATGGCCAAATAAAAGATGGTACATCCTTAGAATGACATCTAACCATGACTGTGACAGAATTACATTTTGGTTAAAAAATTTCGTGGAATTCATCTTGATGAACCGAAAGGTCTGTTAAAAATTCGTTCTTGAAATAGCGGTACTCCCTAAAAAACTTGAGTAAACTGTTCCACTCAAGTTTGGATGAAATGAACCTGTTCACTCCGACTTGAGTTACTTTTCACTCAACTTGAGTGGGATCAATTTCCACACCTATGCTTGAGTGAATGTCACTCAAGTTGAGTACATTTAACTCAAGTTCAGTGGAAAGTAACTCAAGTTCAGTGGAAAGTAACTCAAGTTGAGTGATAATCTCACTCAAGTATTGAGTGGGATCAATTTTCACGCTTACTTGAGTGAAATTTCAGCGAGTACTGTAGTGCAGATTGATGAGATATAACTTTAATCAAGTAGGATATATTTGAAGAAGGTTATGAAACTTATTGATGTTATACAAATTGTTTTGTATACGCCACCTTGCAGATCAGCGAAGACTATTATTCACTGTTTACAGTCATGACAGGGTAGGGCTAATGTTTTTGTGACTGCATTTCCCCTTCAGGCATTTTCGCCTGTGGATTTTTCCGCCTTCCCAAATATTTTCGTACATTGAACACAATTCGGAGATTTTTTTTCTTGTTTTCAATTAGCTTTTTAGGCATTATTCCACTGGCAATGTCCACTGGGGGAAATGACCACTGGGGGAAATGCCCATGGGGGAAATGTCCGCTTGGGGAAATGTCCACTGGGGGAAATGCCCTGGATTCATTAAAAATGTTGTAACAAAGTTAAAATAAAAAAAAACTAATTTAATGATCATATTTCTATTTGTATTACTTCAAATTAATGACTGAGAATATTTCTTGGTTTAAAATGAAGACAAAATAGACATTGTTGGATATTTTGTGGTAAATATATTAATATTCAGTTTCTAAAATGTAATCACCAATTTAAATAATTACTTGAATCAGCACATTTATTCTGTATTCCTGTTACACTTAACACCCCCAAAGTCCAGGATCCCTGGGGAGTGGGTCTTGTTAAAGTAATTTCTATCCCTATGTAAAAGCTATTGTTTACTTATTTTCATCCCGAGTTAGCCTGCTGTTTGAGTAGAATCAATCAGTGCTTGACACAAGGAAATTATTGTTCACTTTATCTTTGGAACCACTGATTCAAATACCATTGAACCATCCTCGCACCTTTATTGACTTATTATAGAAATTAAGAATTTGATTGGAGAAAGCTCCAACTTCTTTTTGTTAATATTCCAACTTTGTTACACGTTACATTTGTATGAAGTCATAGGAAGCCGAAGGGAAATATCCGCTTCGAGATTCTGTTTTCGGCGGAGCTAAACGTGGAATGAATTACGTTGTTATATGATTGAGGTACTTGTGTAAATGTTATTAGCCCTTGGAACAAACCAAAACACAATTTATCACTAGAAATGCAACAAAAAGCGAACACTTGCGTGTGGCGGAACGTAACGAATTCAAGGGCCGTAACTCATGAACGTTTCTTTGTAGTCGTGGCTGTGCGAAGTGCCCGGATGTGCTTCGGTGACAACAACAACGCTTTTGCTCTTCCTACGTTTTAAGATTTCTTTAAATAAGCCTGATCCTAAGGCCGGCTGCGAAGGTCGGTGTTTGAAAATTCGAAAGACCCTTGCAGATAAGGAGCAAAAATCACCTAGTGTAAACATGAATGCAAGTATTTATTTTCTCGTTTCACTGAGACGAGAAACATGTCAGCCTCCAGTCGATGACGTTTACGTTGACAACGCGTCGAACGACAGGCTCCACCCACATTGAGGAAAAAGGTGGGATCGTCAGTATGTTTGAATTGTTGTTGTTGTTGTTTTCTGGATTTCTTACCAATAAGCCCGACCTAAGGCCGGCCTATAAATCTGACTAGAGTTGAACAGTAAGTCAGTATGCAGTTTGAGAAATTTTGCGGCACAATCACCAGATCACGGTCCACAAACTATGCCTCCCGGAAGAGGGAGATGTAGGTGATGAGAAAACAGTCCGTTTTAGTTCATTAAAACTGTTGACCAAATATTTCAATAAAAACGAATTCCAGGATTTTCCGGGCAAAGTTCGAGCGCAGACCATCAATATTTGTTTACTGAATTTCAGGTAACAGCAGGTGATGTCAGAATAAGCAATGTCGAAGTTCCACCAGGCTATGCCACCATGGCAGTTCTGCGAAATAGCATATGTTGCTAGGGACGAAATAGCATATGTTGCTCTCTGTATTTACGAAGTAGTTATTAATCCATTATGAGGATTGTAGACCGTAGACTGAGTGTTTTCTTCTTTTTTTTTCTTCTTTTTTTTTATTATTATTGAAGTTAAGCCCAGGACAGACCACTGGGCATTTATTTGCCATACGGCCACACATTTACAATGATGCCTTGCTTATGTGGTCTGGGATAAACATGAAAAAAAAAATAAAAAAATACATAAACAACAGATGCAAACACATACAGAAGTTTGTCAATACTTAATAAAGACATTCCTGTAATAAAACACTGAAATGTTATGAAGATGTTTACCAGGTTGTTTCAAACTATAAAATATGATTTCTTCGGTGAGAAATACATGCTTTATAGGAACATAGAGAAACAGTCAGTATCACCCCCTGGAGACAGTTAGAGACAGTGAAACATTCAAACTTTAATGGCAGTCAGCCTCAGCTGGAATGCCAAATTGGCTTATCCATTTAATTCAATCATGGTGCCTACGAGATTGTCTCAAATCACCCATATCTGATTATATATTTACAGAGAGCTGAAGAATAAAGACACAGGGTTAGATATCAGTATACCAACACATACGGACATCCCAGCATTGTTAGGGGTCACAACCGAATACCATGTCGTGGTAGTATCCAGACTTCATTACTTCAAGTCACCGAAGCACAAGGAAACTGACGTCGTTCAATTCATGGTAAAAAATGCAACCGTTCTTTAGTGTAATATGTATAAGTATATGCATACTCTGTTATAAAGGGAACCGCTATCTACTGTTTCCATCTGTCATCCATGAAAGACTCAAATTTTCGTGTTCAGTTTTTTGTTTGTAGAAGATAATAATCCAAACTGTATACAATTATCACAAGAACACCCACAATGGATTGAAAGGATAATGAAATATCAAAGCAATATTTATTTATGCGAATTTGAGACCATGCAATCATAAGGTGTAGCTAAAACATTTTTCTGTCAAAATGGCATTAGCATTGGTTTTGGTATTCCAAATTCATTAAACATTTCAGCTTTATTTGAATCCTTCATGATATTTACATTATTCTCTTGAACATAATGTATTTTAAAATCACCTGTTTGTCATAGGTGTGCTAAGAAATCTAAAAGAATTTAATGAAAATAACTAAGTTCCCTAAGTATTCGTGACCGGAAGTGAATATCGCATTTGTGAAAACCTGACCACTTCCGAATAGGTTGTGCAGGTCGGTTCATTCGACATTGAAAGGTCACAATACGTCGGCTGTGATGTTTTTTTAATTTTGTGATATTTTAGCACTCTAAATGATATAAAATCGACAACCACGAGACATTCCCTATACTTTTGTGTGTGGAATGAAACCTAATATACTTCGTCGAATTTCAGTGGTACGAACACGTGTGGTCGAGGTTGAAACCCGGAACCCTCGTTGATCTGGAAGTTTTTTTCATCGCACAACTACATAAGCCCACAATATTATCAATCTTGCGACCACGATAAATTTGGGATTTTCGAATAATTAGAAACGCGGTTTCTCGCGAATGGGCCATTTTCCATTACTTAGGGAACAGTGTCACGTGACTTGACGAAAAATGCCCATTTTCAAATTTACTAAGGGTCGCGAATACTTAGGAAACTTACCGTAGCAACTTTTTCCCCAGTGCTCAGAAGTATGTTTATCCATCACAAGATTTGGTCAGTTTTGTGTCCCGAGTACTTTGGTACGATCTTGTTTGAAATGGGTACTCGTATCTCTATCGTTTAAAGATATGTATGTTTCTTGGACTATAAGACAGTGTTTGGATTTCCCTAACATCATCTACCTTGACAAAGCTGATGTAAGACATCATTTATTTTTTTAACTTTCATCTATCATTATTCCTTTTTTTTTTCTAACTCTATACTATTGATGAGTCAGTAGGGGCCAGATAATGACAAGTATGTAAATGATTATTATAGCCGATTAATTTTGTTTTTCTTAGGTCACATGATTTTAAAATGTTGCTAATGTCATTCCTTTCTATGACAGATGAAAAAAACATGCTTTTTTGGTGCGCTTTATAATAGAATCATCCTCGCTAAAACCAGGGGTATCTTATGTTGTACCTATATTGTTGCACAGTACATATTATATTTGAATAAACTCGGAAAAAAAAAAACCAGGGGTATCTTCGCCTTTGGCTCACAAATAGAAACCTTGACGTTATGAAGATGTAATAGAATGATCATTCATGGCATATCTGGAAATATTTTCATTTCAACATGTGGTACGTTTCTGTAATTAGAGGGGGGGCATATAGCGATCGCTTTGTCCATCCGTCCGTCTGTCCATCCGAATTTCTTGTCCACGCGATATCTTGGTTAATATTTGATGAATAAGATTGAAACTTGCATGAAATGTTGCCAGTGCCTCGTAGTTGTGCAGCGTAGGGTTTTTTTCCGAATTCCGGTATAATTTTCAAGAGTTATAGTCTTTTTTCTGAAATCTCTGTGAATGGGACTTGTCCGGGCTGGATCTTGGTTAATATTGTATGGACTGTAGGGCGGGTTGGGGGAAACGGGTTGCACGGCGTGTTCGCACGACCTGTGCCCATCGCGGTGCGATGGAGTGCCCAAGTACATCCATCCATCCACAAGTACGAAATTTGCATGATATGTGGTCAATGCCCCACAGTTGTGCAGCGGAACGTTTCTACCCATTTCGCTTATATTTTCAAGAGTTATGGCCCTTTGTTTCTGAATTGGGACTTGTCCAGGCTGGATCTTGGTTAATATTGTATGGACAATTTTGAAATTTGCAGGATATGTGGTCAGTGCCCTATAGTTGTGCAGCATGAAGTTTCTCCACGTTTCGCATATATTTTGAAGAGTTATGACCCCTTGTTCTTCAAGTCTTTGTGAATTGGGACTTGTCCGGGCTGGATCTCGGTTAATATTGTATGGACAAGTGTGGAATTTGCAGAATGTGTGGCCAGTGCCCTGTAGTTGTGCAGCGTGAAGTTTCTCCATGTTTCGCTTATATTTTCAAGTGTTATGGCCCTTTGTTCTTGAAATCTTTGTGAATTGGGACTTGTCCGGGCTGGATCTCGGTTAATTTTGTATGGTCAAGTATGGAATTTGCATGATATGTGGTCAATGCCCCATAATTGTGCAGCAGGAAGTTTCGCTGCTTTCGGTTATATTTTCAAGAGTTATGGCCCTTTGTTCATCAAACCTAAGTGAATGGGATATATTTATTTTGTTCAGGCTGGATCTCAGTCCATAACCGATTTGGACTGGGAAAATGGCTATAAAATTGTTATTCTACATTCCAAAGCAGACCACATAGGTCCTGAAGTATGAAATTGCCCCAAAAAGAGTGAATTGGGTGCAAAATTCAAAGTTCACTGATCGCTTCATAATTTCACCACAATATACTCCCAAGGAATGTAGGTCTCATAACCAGGTCACATTTTCGGATTTGGCGAAAGCCCTGGCGACCATCTTGCATCAAAACATTGTATTATTACTTGTTGGTCGATACTTGGAATATGTATTATGCGAGGCATGCCAAAAAAAGTGACTGAAACAGAATTTTTATAATTATCTAAATTAGGCCTCCACCGACCAATACAGAACAGAACAATGGCGGGGCAGTGTCAGATTAAAGCGGAAGGGGGGGGGGGGCATACAATTGAGCAATCTCTGATTGCTTCCTTGCTGTTTTTCTATTTTCATTGCTCAGCAAATTTATACTCACAAATTTCACAAGATAATAAAGACTATAACCACCATTTCAACTGACAAATTATATATTTCATCAAATTTTCTCTCTGTGTCTTTTGTAATATGTGTTGTGTGTAGGCCTAGTAGTTTAAACCTGTTTAATACTGATATCAAACTTTGCTCTCTTTTTTTCATACAACCAGATTGCGAAGAAATTCAGTGACTTTGAACATCTTCATGTACAACTAACAGAGCAGTTCCCGGCAACCATCTTACCGCCCTTACCTAAGAAAGTTCTCAGAGTTAGTGACACTGTGGCAAAGGAGCGGAAATCGAAACTGGAAAACTTCCTCAAATTCCTAGCCTCTACTTCAAAATTGTCTGCATGCTCTAGGCTGCTAGAATTTCTAGGTGAGTCTAAATTCGCAAAGTGTCTGCAGTATGTAAAATTGCACCTGCACTCAAAATATTCATGATGAATTCTACCCCTGAAATTAGCCTAGTATGATTTCCATACCATATCAAACATAAGGATCACAAATCATGTTTCAGATATAAGATATATTCAGGGTATATACATGTAATACCCAGTCTCTGTGGCAGTAGTTGCTATGGAAGTAGGATGGGGATTGAAATTAGGATGTGAAGGGTGGTGAGAGTGAATCTGTGGGAGAGAGAGGTGGGGATGACGATGGGTGAAGGGTGGCAATGGTGAGGGTGGCAATGGGTGAGGGGTGGCGATGGGTGAGGGGTGGCAATGGTGAGGGGTGGGGGTGACGATGGGTGAGGGGTGGGGTGGCGAGGGGTGGGGTTGGCAATGGGTGAGGGGTTGGTGAGGGTGGGGGTGGCGATCGGTGAGGGATGGCGATGGTGATGAGGGTGGGGGTGGCAAGGGGTGGGTGGCAGGTTAAATCAGATGATCAACATGAGGTTCTCTATCAGTAAAACATCGAAGGATAAATAAATGTAGCATCTCACATACATGTAAGCTTACATAGAATGTTTGATTCTGATTGGGACTGCTTGAAAAGTCAACACCCACTCCCCATCACTTGCAATTCCTCACCCCGAATTTGACCTGGAATTTATATACTCAATTTAGATAACTTTTCCAGGTGTGAATGCTATCAAAGCTGGTAGATATAGGAAAGATGGCCAGACAGGGGAAGAACAGAAAGAACTTGAGACAGGAGAGATACAAGGAAAATCGGAAGAGACAGAAGAAAGAACACAAGAAGTGGGCATGGCTAGCGACACAAATCTTTTCGGAGAGGGTGAAGAGGAAGGGGAGGTAAACATGTTTGAGGAAGGAGGAACTGGAGATGATGGCGAAAACATGTTTCCTGTTGTTGCTGATTTATCTGGAGCCGGTAAGACATATATTATCTATATATTGCATGAATGGCCAAGTCGATCCATATAAACTAATTTCATTCCCCAGTGACTCGTCCCACTCAGTCTAGCTGACTCTTAATTATTGTAGATTCATCTCGGTTCCGTGTAAGTGAATTTAAGTCAACTGATCAATGAAGTTGGGAAACAGTAAAAATATTTAATACATGTATCTATCATTAGGGCTAATAATTATGCACCAGCAAACCTGATCAAGTTCTTATCAGTCAATTTTACTTGCAGGTGATCCAGCGGAGGCAAGGCTGTTTGAGGAGCAGGATTTAGGGGGAGGGATGAGGCAGGGAGAGGGGGATGATTTACTGAACCTGATTCCTGAGGCACGCATTCCTTCAGGAGAATCAAGATCAGGGTCAAACACAGGAGACCTTGAAGACAACTCTGAGTTATTAAAGTAAGATATCCCTCAGTATTTTATGTTGCTAGTGAATATGGTGATTGTGTTATAGTGACCGAGTTCCTGGCCTGGGTTTGAACCACCGATGCCTGGCGTACAAGCCCATGCAGTGCCCTCAAAACTGAGCTAAAGGAAAATTCTCACTAGCTACATGCTAGTACGGGTACTGGTGAACCTGCTTCCTATCAGACTCCTCTCCACCATGAAGAATCGCTATATCCTCTCTCCCGATTAAACCTGGGGCTAGCTTGACAAGCTTCCACATACCACCCCATCCTTCCCAGCAACTCAACTCGACAATCAGATCATCATCAACCACACTTTCTACACTTCCTCATCGTGACAACCTGACCATCGACCCAACCCATTCTCATTCCTGCGGGGATCCTACCGGCGACGCCAATGTTGTAGTGACCGATTTCCCAGCCTGGGTTTGAACCACCGACCCCTGACTTACATTTACGAGCCCTAAGCGCCCTACCAACTGAGCTTAAGGGAAATTCCCACTAGCTACATGCTAGTAGGCTACAGGCACTGGTGAACCTGCTTTCTACCACAATTGCATAAGCTCTTAAGAAATCTTGGTTGAGCAGAGTAAACGGGTTGGGGGTGGCGGGGCTGGAGTACGTGGACACCTCTTGATCTCACAATTTTAGACATTACAAAATACTGTCATCAATTACTGTTTTTTTCCTCATAACTATTCACCATGTTCAGCTTTATGTTAAACATGGTTAAAACATTGTTTTGAAAGTGTTGACTCACCTTAATCGATTCATGTTTAGCAATTTTAAAACGTTTGTCATAATTTGCTACAATGTCTGGTATTGACGAATCATTTGCAACAAAAGTACAATGTTATTGAGAAATTTGCAACAATTCCAACCCAACAACTTATGTTCTTAAAACAAATTTTCATGTTGTATTGCCAATTTGGGTAATTCCCCCAATAATTCAATCACAGGAAATTCACTTTTCAACTCTGTTATTCAAACTCGGAGAAAAAGTAACATTCCAATTCTTCGTTCAGATTGAAGAAGTCATATAATGACAAAATGTGACACTCTGTACCTGGTGCCATCAAGAATATTTCCAGATATGAGTCATTTTTTGCTGCACTTCCGGTGATCGAATTATTAGGGGAATTACCGTACTCTATGTCTGGTTATATAAATTCAATTGAGGCTAAATTTTATTTTCAGAATTGAAGATGACCTTGGAAAATTCTTGACTGTTGATGTTTCCAAGAAGAAAGAACCAGAGCCGGAGGCCGTTGTTTCTGATGCCGCCGAATTTTCAGATAAAAAACCTGTAAAACCCCCAAAACCTGGCGAAAAACCGACATTAAAACCGAAACCTGGACAGAAACCTGTGCTCGAACCAAAACCTAAACTTTCACAGAAACCTGTGATTGCCAGGAAACCTAGCACAGAAAAGAAAAACCCTGCTGAAGAAAGTGACATTAAAGGGCAGGCAACTCCAACAGGGGGGGATAACCCTACGATACCAGATATCGGCGATGGCGATATTCTTAAATATATTCAAGAGAATGCTTCGCCTGGAAATGACGATTTAGATTTATTTTCTTGATTGTTTTTCAGTCCCCATACAAAGGGTGTTTTACACAAATGATGAGCATAACTGCGATAAGACTACAAATCTTCCATCATGTAAATAAAAATGTGTGCTTCACTGTAATGAAATTATACAGTAAAGTAGATCTATACACACATCGCAAATGACTTTGTTCTCACCGGCCCTCACTGTAACATTCCGCTTTTTTAAATGGAATAAACTTCATCTTTATTTGCCAGTATATAATGCAGAACCTTCTTCAAATCTTCAATCAGAAAATTGGCCTTTACATTGTTTACGGTTTACAGTTGGGTTAGAGACTATGAAATAGTCGAGGCACAAATGGAGCCAGGAAGTTTTCTAGTTTGGAGTTTTGATGAGGATTTCACAACGGCAAATAAGGATGCAGTTAAAGATACAGAGCTCTCCTGCACACACTTTTGCACACCCTCTAAAACTTGTCTTTATACAGCTGAAGTATGCCACACAGCTATGGTAATGTATATATTTCTTAAACGCACATTCCTTGAGGATTCCAAATATATAAGTTTGTTCACTGTATGTTCTGAAGATATTTGGATTTTAAATAAATTTAATTTAAAATTTAATTTTAATTTTTTAAATGCTATTTTCAAAAAAGTATTCAACTTAACGTAACTTACTTCATCATTTCCTGTAGAAGACAACTCCTACAGGAAATCCGTGTCTCAGTTTTATCAATTTTGGTCTAGTTCTCATTCTATTGACATTTAATGGAATATTTCTTCACAGAAACAAACAACTCGCAGTTTTGAACTTTTAAGTTGAATTAAATGTCAATAGAAAAAGAACTACACCAAAATTGACAAAACTGAGACACGGATTTCCTGTTGGAGTTGTCTTCTACAGGAAATAATGATGTAAGTTATGAAAAGTTGAACACTTTCTTGAAAATAGCCATTTAAAATAGAACGGTCAGTAAGAAAGCTGTTTGCGATGTGTGGAGGTATATGGCTGCTGCATGGTGTGAAGGAGACGAGATGCCATGTAAATACTTGGTTAAGGAAAGCATAATAAATATATATTGATCTGCAGCCTATTTTTTATTGCATAGATGCCTGAATTCCAAAAAAAATGTACAGGAAGGAAGGGGAAGGATCGGTCCTGAACGTATGTGAAATTTGAAATTCTGTTTTTTCGACACTTTAGTCGAGTAAGGTCCATTATACGCACATTGCGTTTTCTTCCCATGCAGTTTCTGACCCTTGTTGGTTTTTTGCTCCTAATGTCCGGAATGACAAAAACTTAGAGCTGACACTCCGTGAATTTGTAGTTTATCATATTGGTGTCATTTTGAACTGCCCCAAGCAGAGGATCATGGATAAAGTCAATATGGCAACCATGCGAGGTACAAGAAAAGTGATGTTTTCATCATTTTTCTTCAAAAATCCTGATTTTCTCTGAGGAAAAGTGAGCAAAAACCATTTTATTCTATCGAAAAATCATCCAAAAATTTCTTTGAAAATGACGCGACTGTGGCAGCCATCTTGGATTTTTTTACATTTTCTAGTATAGCTTGACCCAAAGATATAGTGTGGTAAATTTCAGCACTCTAGCCTTAGGGATAGCAAAAATGAATGAGCCACGGAACAACCCCAAAATCACCCAAACAAGATATGGTTAAGAAGTATGGAAGATAAAGTCCACTGAAAGTAGTTCATCTTTCATTTTTAAGTCAGACATCGTATAGGTTGTGCTGATGTGTGACACTGAAGTTGGGGTTGTGCATTGCTGGATGTATACCCATTGCTTTCTATGCTTTTGATGTCACTCAAGAAAATCACACTAGAAAATCTTGTGAGAAATGTATTCTTCCTCAGAATACTGGTGTGTTGTGCATGGTTGGTACATGCAAAGATGTGTCACCTACCAAAATGGAGGTCAAGGTCAGAGGTCAAAGGTGACTGGCCTAAAAAGCAGGAAATCACTGAACCGTTTGTGTCATGTCTATATCTGCGACCTTTTTCCTATCCACAGTTGCAATTTTTCATGAGTAGGTGGAGACGAAGTGTCGCATACTGAAGTCGAGGTCAGAGATCAAGGGTCTCTGTGGCCTTAAAAGGAATTCATTGATCATTGACAGTTTTCTATCTACAGTTCCAATTTTTGATGAGTGGATACCCTAGGGGGTGGGACGATGTGTAACATATAAAATGTAGCTTGAGGTAAGAGGTTAAAGGTCAGTGTGGCCTAAAAATCTGGAAATTATTGAAAATTGCTAATTTTTTGTGAGTGGATTCAGTAGGGGGAAAAGATGTGTTGCATACCAAAAAGTAGGTCAAGTTCAAAGGTCAATGTGACCCCAATATCAAGAATCATTAAAAAAAATTTTGTATGTGTCGCATATACATTAGGTGGGCATGATGCGTCACATACCAACATGTAGGTCAAGGTCGAAGGTCAAGGTCACTGGGACCCCACATCCTGAAATAATTAAAAATCATGATGTCTGTCATGTGTCTGTAGATATGTTAAAGGGAGACATTGGGTCGTGTTTCAAAATTTAAGTCAAGGTCAATCTCACTGACCCCAAAATCAGGAAATCATTAAAAGTCACATTTTATATTTTTTTGCTCATGGATACAAAGTTGTATAATCCGAGTTCTGTCCATCTATCTGTCTATCTATCCATTAACATTTGTTGTCCATGCTATATCTCCAGTTCTAAGGTATGGATTGGTACCAAACATTAGGTATATACCTTACTCAATGGGCAAAAGGTACCATGTTCATTTTGAGGACAGTAGGTCAAAGGTCACAGTCCCCAAAATTGAATCCAGTTTAACTATTGTTAGGTTGAACTACTCAGAGTTATCTTCCCTACATGCATATGCGATTTGTCCTTTGGATTTGTCTCCCGTGTTTGATACGTGCATGAAACAGCTACATTCAGTTAAACATGTTAAATGGTTGTGAAATAAAAACTATCCATTCACTATTTTAACTGGGAGAGGGGAGCTTTCTGAACTTCATATCTGTTTATTATCTCGAGAACAAAGGTTTACTTAATTTCTTTTTTCACATTTTTCTTCCTTCGTGAAACATTTTCTCACCTGAAGGGAATCTATTTGAAGGAAAATTATGATTGACTATTGTCGATTTCATTGTGGGATATGTGAGCTCTTGGCTCTTTGTTTTAATGTTACCCGCCAGTTACCAAGAGTTAAGCGTAAAGCCCCTTTTAGTTTATCATTGAATATAAGATGTCATTAATGTTACGTTCTCAGAAGTACAAAATCTTAGACATTTCTCTGGATTGCTAGTTACCAATTGGGACCAAGGCAATCAAACAACCTTGAAATCTGGACCAATTTAGTTCCAGATGTATGAGCACATATTGAAGCCCCTTGGGCTCTTGTTTCACCAGGCCTAGATGATCGCGGAACTTTGCATGAGGTTCAGTGGTTCCTTATAAGTGTCATGCACACAGCTATGTGGATAATTACAACAAACAAGCCAGGTGTTGCCTACCTGTCTTAAGCAGCACCACTTTCAATGGGACCATCGTTTGTGGAATGCACACGGGAGGTTTCCTTCCGCTTGTGACGCATGGGGCCAAAGCAGTCGAGAGGAAACGAGCTCTGCAAAGTTGTGTGAGAACCCTGGGTGATGCATTCAGTGGTCGCCCTATCCGAGAAGCAGTAAAATGCCAAGCCAAAGAAACAGCAGGCTTCTTGGTCGCCCAGGCCGAACAAGCCAGAGGGTAGAAATGACCTGCACCTCCGAGACCGCGCACCAGATCACCTCTCACCAAGCGATGGCGCACACGGAAGACCTTGGACATCTTCTAGTAAACATGGCCTTCATCCACACAGAATAGTGCCGTTCCACCAACAGCGAATTTTCTTTGTGGTTCGTACCGATGACCCAGGAACATCTCCCTCTTTCCAGCATCACAGTCTCACCCGATCAAATTGATCATCACTAACTGTGATAGGGCATACGTGGAGTTAGCCCACACCTTGTAAGTGAAAGCTACGATCATCGATGGGGACAGCCACAAGCTCAAAGAGGATGCCCCGGTGGGTCGAGTGAATCCCCAGTGTAGGAGTTGTCACCGCGAAACAGCTCACCAATTACCAATATACGAGTTGTCAGAGCATTTCTATCATAGCTCTCTAGATATGTATCTAATACCACTTATGCCGGTGCTAGGGGCCGTGTGGTCATATCATCCAAGTTACCACATGAACAGGTACAATAAAAGCGTACCTGAGATACAACACATATCACGAATCGTTACATTCTTGGTATGTGCTTTAGAATAGGGTAACCGGGAGACTATACTGTGAAGTCATGTGGCTCTGTCAGTATGTCGGCACCTCTTCCCACTTCCCTTATATGTGTTGTAATCTCTAGCTTCACTCACTGTTTCAGCAGGTGGATGTGATTTTCAATGACAAACTTGTGAGTGCCTCGACCAACATATACCCCTACGGCGCCTACATCGAAACGAGACCAAAAAGTCTCACATGACCACACCCTTGTAGGCCCCTACTACTACTGGGACGCTCCAGAACACAAGGAGTTGGCCGACAATGTCGGATGGATCAAACGACTGTGTTTTACAGGGATCTCGTGGTACATCTACATTCACGTCTGTTCATGTAAGACCGCTACCTCTTGAATGGAATCTCCATCAAACTTTGACTGACGCCGCATGTGACACTGGTCTTTGCTTCAGTGGCGACCATCTCAGTACCTGAATATAAGATCCTCGTCCAAGAGGCAACCTTGTATGTCCGCAAAGTGAAACTGAATTCAGCCGTGCATTTGGGTCACATCAAAGCATTGAAGCAAAAACTAGCCAAATACCCCATCTTACGTGTGCAAACCAAAGTGATTTCCACCCTGGCTCAGAATCTGGTCACCAACCTAGAACACTGATTCCTGGGTGACTCCCCTAAGCAACTGACCATAGTCTGCTTGAGGATCACCAGTTTCTACTTCAAGCATTTCAACATCAACTTTCTAGCCCTGCATGTGAGCGGATAGCAGGTTCTAGCATGATCTCTCCAACTGGACTAGACTAATCCGGAGTTCTCTTGCAGCAATGGATCAAATCGACCAGGAAGGGAACCACATCAATCGGGATGCCTATTGTGACACGTACACGTTCTGCTTCGACCTCACCGCAACCTTAGAATCTGGTTCAACTGAATCCGATTTAGAGAAGAAAAGCAACTCCGAGTAGGGATGACAATTCCATTCTGTATATTTCGCTATAGTTATAGCATCTTCAGCAGTGAACAAAGTTGAATCTGGTTTGAAGGCAGAAAGACAACTTGTGACTGGAAATCCACTTTGGAACACTCTTTTGCATATATGCCGAGTTGGACAACAGTATTCGAGTAGACAAGAGCGGACACGGTCTCTGCAACTATTCCACCAAACAAGGATATGCAGCAGATCTCAATCGTGCTGGAGGACGATCCATGGACATGGACCGTCGTTCAAGGGGTGTTTGCCCAAGATGTCTTCCACCGAGATGACTTTCCATTTCCTGTGTGTGTACCCTGTCGCATATCGAATTCGACCAGTCAAGCATTGCAAGGCCTTATCAGTAGCAATATGTGTACAGTACTGTCTGTTTTATCTACTCAGCCAGTGCTGTGGACTGACACTACCAGTATCATGCAGATTTGACAAACCCTTAACCCGAGGACCCAGATGTGCTAGTGTATGACTTTATCGAAGACCATTTCAATGTACAAGCCCCATTCTGAAATTAAGTTCTCACGTTGTTGTTGTTGTTCACTGAATGAAAGAAAATGATATCTCACCCAACACCCTGTCTTGTAGGTTTTATTATAATTATATAGGCACGATAGTTCGTTGTAGAATGGAGTCAGAAGTGGGATTCGAATGGAGTATAAATTGATCTAGATAGCTGATCTTGACCTAGCTGATCCTTTCGATAAAACATGTACAAGAGTATGGAAGATGACCGTGTCAGTCCCTGTGACAGATTGAAAAAGGGGAATTCCGCAAAATCCCCATGTTTCCAAATTTTAAACAGGTTGTCCTAATGATAAAGAGTCATCTATCCGTATAAAAGCGGACGTACTGGCTCATTTCAGCAGACTCTCTATCAACCCCACGATTTTCACTTCTATTTTCTTTTACGGCCTGATTGAAGACATTCATGCCCCTGCATCATTTACAAGTGCCATCCAGGGCACTCAGATCCAAAGACACATTTACGGGTAGTAAAGCCCATAGAGGCCAGCATCGACACAGAGAGATCACTCATCAAACGCAGAAGGGCACAGAAGCCAATAGAGTTCAGTGTCGATCTGTCCTGACTGCCTTCCATGCAGTATAGCTGTATGATCTGCGGGTGATCACTCTTCTGAACAGTTTACGATGCCACGAGTCTGCCACTGCCAGCCACAGCCCAGTTTTCCGGTATAGCTGCATGAACTGTGGAGATATATCATTTCATCGCCTTGATATGCATACTACACCATTCATCCAACCCATGAGGGAACCTGCTATGCCACCCCATGCGATGAATTTCCAGGGACCGTACCCAGCGATGTTTTACCTGATGCCCATCACAGGGCTAAGTAGCACTGTTTTGTCAGAGATTTTTTTGAAAATTTAATTATTTTTTTTTTTTAATTTTAAAATTTTAATTTTCTTAAATTTTAAAATTTTAATTTCTTTTGAATATCTTGGAAACACTAAATTATTATAAAGCTTACTATAATACTCATACATGGTCATATTTTAAAGCGCGAGCCCTGGTTTGCCCAGCATGGAAAATTACACTATTTAGTATATACCCTAGTAGTCTATGTATAGGGTATATGCAGTTCCTCTGAGTGGCGGGAAGGATGGGCAGCCATCTTTAATTTATCCAAAATCACTAATGATCTGCATCTCTGATACCATTCAAGTGCTCGATGTAATATTTGGTATACACCATCGATGCACCAAGAGACTTACGATGAATGACAGAACTGGTTTCTCTGATTGGGCATTGATTTCTGATTCATATGAAACCATAAATCTTCGATACATCAAGAGACTTAAAATTAATGACAACAAATCTCTGATTTGGTGGAAAACCATCTTTAACAATTGCAAAATCTCAAAAGTTTAGTATGATATTCGGTATACATCGTCGATATATCAAGAAACAAGTAATGACGGTCTGTTTGCCTGATTGGGAGGAAACCTTAGGGACCATTTCTTATTACAAAATATTTGATAATCTGTATATTTGTCACTTGACTGCTTGGTGTTCTGGACGTCTTCAAAGTAGTACGGTTCAAATTGAATACATTATGAATGGCTGACGCCCAGAGTCGAGGGGGTTTTCAGATGCGCAGCTTCGTATTCAGTATCAAGTCGCAACACGAGAACTGAATCGGAATAAAAGCGCAAAGACAGTAAATGTACCCAGAGCGACTCTCAGCTTGGGTGTGACGTAACATAGGGGCTAATAAAATGGTTAACATGCAATCCTATGTTATTGTTATCTTCAATAACTAGCTAATCAGAATAGTGCTATACTTAGCATGGGACACGCCCATGGGTCTATGTGTACTGTGTATATGAGAATGACAGAAAGAAGGATAACATAACCTGTGCATATAGTGTCGCAAGGCATGGAGTGTCTGTAAAGAGACGTTCGTATCCGAAAATGCGCTTCCTCTACTACTGATGTCACCAATGACGTCAGTTCTCTGAACAGTCTTCCCCCGATTCACTCCAGGGGCCACCGTCAACGTCCATGGTGCACATGACACCCCCCCCCCGATGATGTACAGTAAACAGGCGCCTAGGCCCCAGTGTGTACTGGCAAATGCCATTCCCAACTACTAAACCGAAGTAAACGGTCAACCACCAGTGTCTTAGTCGACATGCGGAGATCTTCCATACGACACCCTGCACATTTGTACCCAAGTCCCAAGTTTTGCATCCACACACGTCACGTGACCAGAATACTCAGTCCATCCCAACAATTCCACCCCGCAAACGTTTTTGACAAGATTTACGCTTTCTATACTACTATCGTTATTCGCACACGTCAGACTGAATGGTGCAGGAGATCCAAATGGGGCTACTTCTTCCGTGTGGAGAACTCCTTCCTAATGACGTGCATTGAGCTACGGGAATAATATTCAGGTAAATTTCTCAAACGTGAATTATTTCCCAACCATATGATGTATGTACACGTCGTATGAAGTTACAGCGCGAGATCTATATTTTTGGGGTAAGTAGTTTGAATAAATTAATCCGTCCTGGGCAAGTCCTTAATAACCCTGCTTGTATCGATTCCATGGAATTGATATGCGTATACCAGGACTCAAGCCTTCAAACAGTTCATTATAACACCTAATAATGTGATTCCGCGATAACAATTTATTCCCGCCATTCATTTCTGTCCCGACTCTCCGTCAAACGACCACCTCCCGTTTCACTTCCTTTCGTCTGTTCGCAGCCGATTGAATCAAACGTCAATATTTTCTCAACAATGGATTAATCAGTACTGCCAGTCGACGATCAGTCATTTCATTCCCGTCGTCTTTCATCGGCTCTTATCGCCAGATCTTAAGAACGGGACATCCCATAGACGACTCGCCCTTCCACCAGGGTTATGGCACGAAGTCTCTGATAGAGGTCATCCAAACTGACTCCTACCTCCAGATCATGAAAGTATACACACACATCGGAGAAATAAAATTGTCACCTTTCCCAACATCATGGAAAACTCAAACGATACGAAGACAGCTTCCAACATTATCGCAACTACTGGCTATTTTCATTAGATTCAGATTCCACTGCCGAGCATCAAATAACTGACAGGACATTCCCAGCATATCATTTCATATAAGAGGGGGATTTTTATTATCGCGTTTATGTCCAATCTAGGTAAACCAAGATGGTAAATCAGGGGAATATTCCGTGATATTATATCCGAGTTTACTGAGATTGGTTTATGTCAAGCCGTTTCAGTATTTAAGGGAGTAGAGGACGTTCATTTCCCTGCTCTTATGGGGCTACAACATGGTGATTTGTCAAATTCTTCAAAACAAGCTGAATTTCCTAATAAAAGTACCCAGACATCTCAAAATGGAATAAAAATCAACAAAAGACACAACACAACCATTTATGCGTTTTACTGGTCGTTCGATAGTGTGATGGGATGGACCAAAAAATTGGCATTTTAAATTCAACGGTTGAAGGGTGCAAAGTGCTCCATAAATTAAAAATTATTCCTCCGGAATACCCCCCAAATTCACTCTTATTCAGTTTCAACTAAAACAAAACTTCTGAATGGCTAATAAATTGATCTTCAATAATATTCTCCCCACCCCCACCTCCTCCTGGAAATAGGACTGAAAAGGCTCCGTTTATCTGTTATACTGCTAATATTTTCTAAGAAAGTATGGTGTCCCCCTGTTTTTATTACATATTTAACAAGCACTATATGTGTTTAGTATTATATAGCAAAATGGGAAAAATTTGACCTTGGGAAGTCTGATTTATTGAACATCTAAGAAGAAAAAATTCAAATTTCCCTATGTATTCAGTGTTATGGCTACATGCATTTGGCTGCCATATTTTTTTAACGAGTATGGTGACCCCATATTTTTTTTTCATGGATCATCTTCTCCTAACCTGGTGAAAAAATCCTGAAATTTAAAAAAAAATTCAACCTCTAGAAATGAACGTCCTCTACTCCCTTAATGGGTTATTTGACAGAAGTCGATATCTTTTGCAACATTTGTGAAACGGTTTGCCATGCACGTACAGTAATATTACAACTATACCGCGACGAACAACAAACCTCTATCTAAAGATCAATTATATACTCTCTAAATAAACTTGAGTGAACTGTTCCACTCAAGTTTGAGTGAAATGTACCTGTTCACTCAAACTTGAAATACTTTTCACTCAACGCGAGTTAAAACCATTCAAGTTCACTTAACTTGAGTGGGATCAATTTCCACTCTTATGCTTGAGCGAATGTCGCTCAAGTTGAGTGCATTTAACCCAAGTTGAGTGCATTTAACCGAAGTTGAGTGAAAAGTAACTCAAGTTGATTGAAAATCTCACTCAAGTATTGAGTGCGATCAATTTCCACTCTTACTTGAGTGAAATTTCACTCAACTTTTTTTTAGAGAGTAAGAACAATTAATTGTATCACAAACCATTTATTGTCGAACAATCCTTAATCAAATCTCTTATGACACATTCCTCGTATTCCTGTCATTGTGTCCTCTGAATGCAGCCATATCTGTTAACACTATAAACACATCACAAATCAGTCGTTGTCAAACAATCTCTTTTGAGACTTTCCTGTGGTCTCCTTTGAATGCAACCACTATGTCCATCTTCTTAGCAAATTGGACCGCAAACTCCCAAGTAACTCTTTCACGTTTAGTGGACTCGGCCACTTAATAAACACCTCGAACCTTATAAATACCTTGAACCTTGAACCTCTAATAATCTCTTTCTACCATAACACCATCATCATTATACAAAACCATGGTCTGTTTTCTCAAATATGATTTTAACATCCGAAGAACCCTATCGAGGAGAAAGATGAGAATGCTTATAATGTACGACCATATGTCTTTGAGTATCCCTATTAGGCCGTCAATTATGGTTGGCGGTGGGGGACAGAAATCGGATTCAATGCCCAGGATTAAATCGACTTATACCTTGATTTAAGTCCACCAGTCAAATTATAGCTTTAATTCCTCGGTTAAAAAACGTTCTAAATGAATTTTATTTAATCCGCGGTCTTGTTCCTTCTAGTCCGAGGTATCCAGTTCTTCTGCAAAGATAACCAGAAAGTAGCCCATCATATTAACGATGCATTTCTTAGTCATCAACAAAGCAGATAATCGTTCTCGCACATTCATTCTGATCACATATATAACTAGTCCGTATGAATATTATATTATGATAATAATAATAATGAACTTTATTTAAAGTCGATGGCCCGTTCAGCCAATAAGGCCGATCTTCCACAGGGTCGACAGAAAAATATACATATATACAAAGAAATACACAAACATGGTATACAACAAAAATAATATAAAAATATATCAGACAAGAAGACATCGTTGATATTAATGACTAGTAACTGTATATATTAGATATTTGATATAAGATATTGATAATAATTCCTTTTAAAACTCTTCAGTGAAGGAGCAGTTTTCAGTGATAACGGAAGGTCGTTCCACAGTTTAGCTCCGGAATACGACAAACTTTTTCGGAACAACTCGGTTCTAATTTTTGGAAGATAGAACTGGTGATTTGTTGAGGAACGTAATGTTCTTAAAGAAGAATATGTGTTTTTTGTAAAAAGGTCACTTAAGTAACTCGGACGTAAACTGTTAAAAATCTTGTACATTTGGATACCGTTGTGGTATAAAAGTCGATCCTTAAGTGGAAGCCATCCCAGTAAGGTAAAAATAGGCTGAGTGTGATCATATCGATCAGCACCGTGAACCAGACGCACTGCTTGTTTTTGTAATTTAAAAAGCTTTTCGTGGCTGTATTGGTCACAATTTCCCCAAACAATAGAACAATAGTCCATTGTGGGTAGAATATAATTTGTATAAAATGCTTTACGGGCACACAGTGGCAATAACTGGCGTATACGCCTGAACAAGGCCAGTTTTTGGGAGAGTTTGCCACAAATATACTCAATGTGAGTTCCCCATGATAAATGACAGTTCAGAAAAACACCTAAAAGCTTTTCGTTTTCAGTTTTTGTTAAAATTTGATTATTTAGGATCAAGTCCATATTTGGTTTGGTCAAGTGAGCTCTTTTTTGATGGGACGTTATAACCATGACCTTGGTTTTTGCAGCATTTACTAACATGCGGTTTTCTCTACACCAAACCGACAGATTTATCATATCAGCAGATAAGATTTTTTCAAGTTCCTCGACGCTATTTCCGGTACTGTAGAGCGTAGAATCGTCTGCATACATGTCGATGTTATTTTGTAAATATAAAGGCAAATCATTAATGAAAATAAGAAAGAACAACGGTCCTAATATGGACCCTTGAGGTACCCCACACGTGACAGATCTTACATTGCTGATTTTTCCACAAACATTTACAGTTTGTTTACGATTTAACAAATATGACTCAAAAAAGTTTAGTGTCTGTGTTGAACAACCATAGTAACCAAGTTTCTGAAGAAGTACTCTATGACTGACAAGGTCAAAAGCCTTGCGCAAGTCTATAAAGACTGCACCGACCAATTTGCCCTTGTCAACCATAGAGCGCCAATGATCCAAAAGTTTCAACAGAGCACTCTGGCACGAATGGCCAGGCCGAAAGCCCGACTGACCAGCGAACAACAAGTCGAATTTTGACAAATAAGAATAAAAATGTTTGTGGATGTGTCTCTCTAAAATCTTGGACACAATCGGCAATACGGATATCGGTCTATAATTTTCAACCTTGGATTTGGAACCAGATTTGAAGATAGGAACTACTTTCGCTATCTTCCATATTGACGGAAATACACCTCTAGTCAAACAAACGTTTATTATTTTGGTAAGTGGAGAAGCTATTTCGTCGGCAGCGATTTTCAAGAATTTTGGATTCAATCGAAATGATCTATGAAGCTGCTAAACCGAAGCTAGCATCGGTATAAATATTTGTTACATGCAACTTTCTAGTCATTGTTACATTAGCCATCGAAGTTGTTAGGAGAAGCATGTATTTTGCTTTAGTAAATAAAACCTACTTACCTACCTGTAAAACGTTCGAGTCCACCAATCAAAACCGAGTTTCTAGTCCGATGTTTAATTGGACGAAGAAAACATCTGACTATAGAAACTCGATTTTGATTGATGGACTGAAGCCTATGACTTGAACGTTTTATACCTCGGACAACAAGGATCAAGACCGCGGATTAAATAAAAGTCATTCTCACTAATAAACTCAGGGATTTATTCCTATATAGGTCTCAATTTATTCCGCGGTTTAAAACCATTGAGGCCGAGGAATTGAAGCTATAATTTGATTGGTGAACTTAACTCGAGGTCTAAGTCGATTTAATCCTAGACATTGGAACCCATTTCTGTCCCCTAACGCCAACCACACGCGGACGAATAAAACTCAGGGATTTATTCCTAGGTTTAAATCGATTTATTCCGCGATTTAGAACCATTTATAGGCCGAGGAATTGGAGCAAAGATTTGACTGGATGATATTGATCGGGTCTAAATCAATTTAATCCTGGGCATTGAAACCGATTTCTGTCTCCTGTCTCCTACCGCCAACCATAGTCTCACTGAATGAACTAATCAAGTAACATGACTCTGATTTTGTTATCAGAGTCATGCCGTACGATCCAAGGCCCTTCACTGACGAAAATAAACCGTCAGAAAACAGACCAGTAATTCACATTCGCACATCCCTAAATCCCACTGTCATAATGTATGGTCCATCCGGGTTCGTGATACACCAAAAATAGCAGCCAGAAACAATTACTTGCATTCCAAAAACAGCCGAGTAAATCTCAGTCGAGAAATGTAAACATCTCCACCATATTGGTACAAGGGCTTTTCCAAAAATTATACCCACCTCCCCTATTCAATGGTCCGTAATTACCCCTGAAATTTTGTATTTTTAAATAAAAATACATATATCTTTATATTTCCATCAACACCTATCTGGAATTCCACATTACAAAGTACCAAAAATGAATAGAACAGAATTTCAACTGAATTGTTTGTGGGGAAACTCGTGAGGGGGGGGGGGAGATATAATATTTGGAAAAGCCCTTGTACCAATATGGTGGAGATGTTTACATTTCTCGACTGGGATTTACTCGGCTGTTTTTGGAATGCGAGTAAGTGTTTCTGGCTACTATGTTTGGTGTATCACGAACCCGGATGGACTATACATTATGACAGTGGGACTTAGGGAAGTGCGAATGTGAATTACTGGTCTGTTTTCTGACGGTTTATTTTCGTCAGTGAAGGGCCTTGGATCGTACGGCATGACTCTGATAATAAAATCAGAGTCATGTTACTTGACTATAAATGAACCGGGTCCCTTACATCCATTTTCTCTCCCCATGAACACACAGTCTCTAACGCCTAGGCAGGGTCTGGGGGATCCAAGTCGGACGCTTGGTACTTGATCAGTCACCTCACCCTTATTTACAACTTCCACAGTTTGTGCCTTCTCACGCACGTGAACAGCCTGTACCTTCTCGCCTCCCATACTTCCACACTTCTCACCCATTACTTCCAACCGAACTCTACGGTGACAGTATAGCATAGGATATTGGAGTTTTCTCCACAACATATGTGCGTATGAGAAATGTATAAAAGCGGCGAGGCTCCGAACCCGACGTTACTTGAGTATCGTGTCGGCTCGAGTACGGAAACATGCTCCTACGTTCTGTGTGATATGAACGTCACCCTCTCGTCGAAAAGAAGACGAAGTTGCAGCGGTATAAACATTAGCGCCTTTACGAGTAAAAGCGAGTCCACCAACGAGAGGAGAACCAGATCTTATACAAAAAGACGAATTTTCCAGAGCCATACTCGCGCATTTTGCTGCTTCCATGCTCTTGGATCAATGATACAGTATACGCAAAATAAAGAACCTGGTGGAACTACGCCTCCTCAAAGCCCTCCAATCTCCGTGCCCCATTCCACAGATTGTCAAAATGCTTAAGACGCTTGACGACAAGAGCCAAATTAATCCAATTTGGTTGGAAGAGGGGGGGGGGGCAGGGAGGCACCGCCCCTACCAAACTTTCTCTCCTCTCTTCGGGACGACGAAAAATGATAGCTGCCCCTCCGCGACTTCAGTTTATCATATTGGGGTCGTTTTGAGTGAATTTGCATAACCGCCCGAGTAGAAGACCATGGGTGAATTCAAGATGGCGGCTATGTGGGGTACCAGAAAAGTGATATTTTCGAAACTTTTTCGTGGAGAATTGGACAGAATGTATTTTATTTCACATCAGATTGTTATTTACTAATTTATCATGCAGTTTTTGCAAAGAAAACACAAACATCATGAAAGCTGCCTGAAAAATCGACCATAAATTGCCTGTTTTGAAGGTGACGTCACTCATGACTGTGACGTCATCAAAGTGACCATCTCGGATTTTTTTTACATTTTCTGGTAGAGCTTGACCCAAGGGTATAGTGTGGCAACTTTCAGTCCCCTATAGCTCAAGGGACCTCGACCCAGGCCTCGACAGGTCCCAAAAAGCCCAGGCCAGATAGGGTTAAACAATGAATGATTTGAACGACAGCGAGAGTGACAAAGTGTAACAGCACAATCAGGCGCTACAGCGGTACATGGCGATTATGAAGCGAGGTCCCCGCAGCGTCGCCGTCACCAGATCCATCGCCGCCATCGGAGACGAACTCTTGTCTCCCATTCCCGTCTCCCTCGCGAAAAGAGCAAGCTTGGTGTTAGTGTGGGTGCAACTCAATTCAAACTTGGCCTGGACCGATGAAACCAAACTTCTAATCAGCAATCACGAAATCTCAGGCACCCGACCGATTCTTGGTTTCGAGAGCATGATCAAAACATTCCACCTGCGCGTGTCGCGTCTGTTCAAGCCACCGAAATGAGCTGATTTTTTTCTTGATCGGAGAGCTTTTCAAAGACCGAGCAATATTCTGGACTTAAGCGTTCCTCGCTTGTACGTTTCTTGTTCATGCCTATGAATAGATCCCAACCACTGAAATCTATATAGGTGGTGGTGACCACGTCGTCTCAGACTGGTATGCGAAGATCGTCAATGATGGAAACCCTGTTCACGGGGAGAGTGCGCGTCTGCAATGCTCTCCTCGGTATAATTGCCTTTAGGTT